>PQXH01000181.1:0-90904 GCA_004786125.1 Botrytis tulipae
ATACGATAATTGAGGTGAAAGTGGCCCACATGATGATATGGCCCACATGATGATAAACCACGTTAATATACCTACTAGGTAATATACCTGGGTACATGCAGAATGGAAGTTCCTCAATTGTTTTAGTAAAAATGCTAAGCCTTCCAAGATTCTCTTAATAATAACTCTATTAACCCTTTCCACCCCATCATGATACCTCAAATCGATTTCATAGCCACCGGTAGCCCTATTGATGAATCTGATGTCCCCAAAACTTATACCCATTCCATCTTTGACCCTAGTAAATCACTCTCCCCGGTCTTTCTAGTCCTTCATCCCCATGTCACCAGCTGACTTCAATATTCCTCCAAAATGTTTTCACTTCCATCCCACCATCATCCAACTTCTCGCCCTCTTTCAAATCGCTCACCACGAATTAAGTATCCATCTATTACGACATTGCTTCACATTGCTTCACATTGCTTCAATCATGTCTTGAACTCTATAAATATTGTTCTTGTGGCGTCGTATATACTTTTCTGCCCCCGTGTGACTAACACCCCAACCTCCATTAGCGCGTGCCACAATCTTCACGGGTACATTTTATATTCAGATACACCGAGATCTTATATGCCCTGGGTACGTCAATCGAGTCAGGCAGACGTCTCCGATACTTTGCGTCCGCAGGCTTACTTTTCCCAGTCTTCATGACACTTTACTTAGTTTTGTGATTCCATCCTTCATTCGTCTATATAAGTCTTCGCTCTTTCATGCTTATATATGCAACCATACGATTGAACTCGAGCTTCACCGCGGGCCAACGAAGATCTCGACATGGTAAGTCAACATTCCTTTCCCCAGATTCCAACGCTCTTCCCGTCTGTAAGGTTAAGGGTCCAGCAGGGATCTCAGAATTCTTCGGCTGATTTGGTGCTTTGGCAGGATGGATCCGCTATAAACCCCAATGAAATCAATCGCTTCGAAGTCACAGAAGTCTATGCACATCCCCAAGCTGAAGTAGACATCGTACTGGTTCATGGATTGAACGGTCACCCACAGCATACGTGGACGGCTAAGAATGGTATATTCTGGCCCACGGCTCTTCTCCCAGTGACCTTCAGCTCCAAAGATCCAAACAAATCGGCAAAGGTTCGAATACTCGTCTATGGATACAATGCGGATGTGGTAGCTTTTGCAGAGAAATCAGCCTCGCACGACAGGATACACGAACATGCACAAAGTTTGGTTTCTAGTTTGGCGCTAGAGAGGAAGAGTGAAGAGGCCGAAGAAAATCCAATCATTTGGGTTGCGCATAGTTTGGGTGGTATCTTGGTAAAACGAGTAAGTAGCACCATCCACTGGTTGCCCCCACAATTTTATTAATACTTACGCATCTCCCAGGCACTAGAAATTTCCCACGATTATCAAGGAAAGAGCAATGACGAGATTCGTTCCATCGCAGTCTCGACCTTCGGTATCATATTCCTCGGTACTCCTCATACAGGTGCTGATCCAGCGAAATGGGGATTGATTTTCCAAGGGATGGTATCGGCTTTAATGCCGAAGAAAGCTATGGACTCGGAATCGATTCTCATCAAAACGTTGACGACAAATAATGAAACACTTGCCAATATCAATCTTCATTTTCTCGACATTTATCAACGCTTTAAGATTTGTATGGCACATGAAAGTTTGAAGACGGATTTCAAAGGAACAAAAGCTTTTATCGTTGATCAAACTTCCGCAAGTCCTCTACTTCCAGATGTTTCCTACTTTGGTATTGAGGCTACACACAGCGGCATGTGCAAATATGAAAGTAAAAGAGCACCAGGTTACATGAACGTCTCTACCAAGATCAAGACATGGGCTTTGGAAGCTTCCCCGGTAATTCGTGCTCGATGGAGACATGAGATCAAGAAACGAGCCGAGGAAACAGAAGCGCAAATCAGAGAGCTTAGAGGTCAATTCGAAGATGTACGCCCTCTATGATCTTGGCCCAGGAAATTCACTAACAATTCGTAGCCAACTTTAGCGCCTGGAACTCCAAAACAACCACAGGGTATGTACCATGGTAGCTCGCCGAGTCATCATCAACCTGTGTTGACTGAGTCTCCACGGGCAAGACCTATTTTTGATTATGAGGTGTCGGAAGTTGAGGAGGAAGATTTTGAGATGGCGGATCGTTGGAGTTGATCGCCAAGGTTCTCATTCATCTGTACCTCGGGCGTTGAGATTGATATTTTCTTATAATATTTTCTTTGGTCATGGGAGCTTTGCGTTATGCTTTTTTATATTGTTGGCGGGAAGCTGATTTGTTTGGTTCCGTAGATTTATCGAATATAGTACAAACTATTGCAAGTTTTGAGCCCGATATGACAGACGATAGTGCAGAATATTTTATCAAACCATCCGGATTTCGTCCCAATTCCATATTCGTTGGCCGACGAGAAGAATTGGCTGAAATGCATAGAATGCTTTTTGATGAACAGCGAAGATCTCAAGGTTCATGTGCTGTTTTGATTCAAAGTATGCCTGGTGGTGGTAAGACTCATTTGGCTCGACAGTATGCATTTGAATACCGACACGAATTTCCCGGTGGCGTTTTCTGGATTCGAGCGAAAAGTAAGCAGGAAATCACAGCAGGCTTTTGGCAGATTGCGAAAAAGGCAGCTTTGAAACCTTCAATGGTTAATGAAGATCCAAAAGTTCTCGACAATCCGGATCAATTTATTAAATTGGTCAAGAAGTGGTTGAATCATCGGCATCACTGGCTTTTAATCCTGGACGGTATGCACTTTGATGATAGCTTACGAAGATTCATTCCCGATAGTGTCAACACTAGTATTATCTATACATCAACGGAAAAGTCTGTCAGTGGCGATCATCATTTCATGAACCCACAAGTTTTGAAATTACCAGCACTTTCCGCAAGAGAAGCTCAACATCTTTTGTTACGAGAACTGGACAAGAAGGAGCCGTATGTTCAAGATGACCTCAGACACTCTATGGAATTGGTTCAAGCAATGCAATTCTTACCGGTAGTTATTCACGTCGTTGCTCAGCGATTAAAAGCCACAGATGAACCACTTGCAAGATATGCTAGATCTTATGCATCGGCACCAAAGGGTTTAAGGGAACTTCAGGCTTTCACATCGGTGGTTGAACAATTGGAAAAGTTGGGTGCTTATGAAACTCTCAATCTAATACATATCTTGTGCTTCTTCAGTCAGCATCTTCCGGTTGAGATGATTGCACTAGGTAAGTGCATCATACACATGACATTCTCTTCACGAATACATACATACTAACATTATCAAGGTTTGGATGCACTTGATGTTCCTATTAGAGCCAGCGAGCCTATTACTGGTAGATCATTAAATAATACCTTCAAAGTATTGAACAAATTCGCCTTAATTGACCGGAACGAACACGAAGCCTCACTCGGCTCTTCCCAAACTTCAAAAGGTAGCAGAGATTTGTTGTCAGATGATATCGATGTTATCAGGCTACATAGTGTCGTCCAAGGATTCTTTGTGGATACTTTACATGCGAAAAAAGAATTGCCAATGTGGCTCGATCGAGCCATTTCAGTTTTCTGCTACTCATTCGAACAAGCAAATGATCGCATCACACAAAAAACACGCACTGGTCTCGTGGAAGACTATCGACTTTACGAAATCCATGGCATGAGACTTCAAAGTCATCTTGAGAGACACAAGAAGGAATACATCAAGCATCACAAGAAAGAGACTTTAGATCCGGATGCGACTTGTATCATGTTAGATGATGTATTAACTGCAATCAGAAGTGAAATCCAAAGACGTACTCCGGAATCTTCTCACGTCATTGCTGGAGGTCAACCGGAAGCATTCCAAACATCGATATTTGATCGGACGGGTAGCTCATCTGATACTGGCGCCGATGCTGAAACACCTGCGGACCAATTCTGTGATGGTTCTCCTTGGGTTCTTGGGCCCCACATTGAATCTCCTAAGAGTCTTGTTCATGATCCGGATTTCCTTCAACAGGTGGAGAATATCAAACAAATTCGATTCCCACCTCAACTTCCCAAGGAAGACACGGGATATGATAGTGAGTTGGAAGGCTCTACCATGACACTACAGCCACCAAAGTCTTTGGCTCCTTCGGCTGGTTCTCCTGAAAGTCCTGGGGGTCCATGGGAAGTAGTCAAGCCTCGACGTTCAAGGGTTACGGCTCCGAAGCTCGATCTTCATAGAACTATTCGTGCTCAGGAATCAAGAAGATATCGTAATCGTGCGGGTTCTTTTCGTTCAATGACTCCTGGAGGGTTTTCCGATCCACGTGTGACTAGTGTTACAGCACATGGTGAATTACAGCAACCTGCTATTCGACCACAATCTCGTGGTAGTTTGTCTGGCCAATCTAGTGCCAGAGTAGCACTCGCTCATATCAGTAAATCGAGTCCACCTCCAGTTCGAGGAGGTGGTCCTATTCAAAATCGAAGAGCGCCCACGCACAAGTTGACAGAAACCAATCTTATCACTAGGACACCAACTTATGCATCGGCTGTTTCTGGCCCAACCAGAGATACAGCTTCGAGACATGGCACGGAAGAAAACTTTAGTGATACGACATCAAACCTTGGATACCCAGAACCAACAACAGCTGTTGCAGCCTTACAGCGTATTCCTCATGATACAGAGTCTCAACCACCACAACCCCACGTACCTTATACTCGTATGCCACCATATCCTCATACACCGGATCTATATTATCGACAACCATATTCTACTACGAGTAGCAACATGTATAATACGCCAAACACGAACAACGGTCAAGATAGTTTCAACCCGATACCAGATCCCTTTGAGAATATTTATCCGATCATGACAGGTCCACCTCCTTTGACAAGATCTTCAATACCATACACTTCATTGTCACCATCACTAAAAAGGGACCTACCCCACGATTATCCGAGTTGGGATTCGCAATCTTATCCCAACTCATTACACAACTCGATGCATAATCCAATCCCACATCAAGGCAATCCTCAAAATCCCCATCATCTACTTCGACCAACTCAGTTCCAATCAATCTCCTCTCCCAATCTTCTCCCTTCTCAGTATCGACCCACCCCTTCAACATACTACCCCGGCCGTCCTGAATTCTCCCACTCTGAGACAACAAGTATAACAACGTCGCGTACCTCCCCCCAAGAATCAGGCTACACATCTCAACCCCTCTCCCGCAACCCCTCCGGCCAATCAACGCACTCCACCATTTCTCTCCCCCGCCCTTCCCCTCATCCCTGCTCAACCTCCACCTCCGCATCCAAACAACGCCGTACATCTCTCGCCGAAACCGAACCTATCCCTCAACTTCCCTTTTCTCCTCGAGTAGGTCCGCAGGCCATGAGTCCGCAGATAAGCTATCAAATCTCCTCAGCTCACTATCTCAACCACGCACCCCAAGATCGCGAAAGAGGAATGGTGAGAAAAAGTCCGAGATTAGCTTTCGCGCGAGCGGTCGTGGGTGATGATGCAGCGAGAATTTTGTACGAAAATCAGGAGAGGGAGAGAGATATGCAGAGACTGGCACAGGGACAGGGACAAAATCAGAATCAATATGTTTCGTCGCAAGCCAGGATTCCGAGGACGTTTAATCCTTTGGCGCCGAATTTTAGTCCGAGGATGAGTGCGGCAGGGAGTCAGAGTCAGATGGGATATTTGGGGCAGAGTGAGGAGAGGAGAGCGGGGGTCGGGACTGGAGTGAGGGATTTGAGTTTTGTTTATCCGAGTCCGGAGATGGGTAGTGAGGGGTTTGGAAGTGCGACTGCGAATGGGAATTCAAGGGGGATAGCGGAGACAGAACTCCAAGCCCCGCTCATGAAAAGAGGTGGGAGTAGTGGGAGTGGAGGTTTAGTGGTTGGTGGGGGGAGAGTCGTCGAATTTGGAGATTTGGGAACATCGCAGAGGTTTCAGGCGCAGAGGAATTGGAGTGTGGAGAGAGGGGACATGATTGAATTTGGGGAAACGGGATTGGGGATTCGGACGGGTGGGGAGGGGGGAGTGAGAGGGGATGGGAGGGGCTGGTATGGGGAGAGGAGGAGTAGGAGTCGTTGAGGGTTGGAGGTTGGGGATTATGTATTCTTCTTCTTCTTCTTATCTTGTATCGATTGTATCGATATTTTTATGGAGTTTTGGGCAAGGCACGGCACGGCATCGCATAGCATAGGGCGCAGGATATACCATATACCATATACCGTAGATATACCACGGAGAGAACTCGGGAATAAGGAAGAAAGGGTTTGCATGTACGGAAATGTACACGTATCGGAGAGCATGGATGCATGGATGCATGGAAATTGCATGGAAAAGAATGATTGGGCTGCTGGTTTTTAGCATAGTGTAGTGTAGTATAGTAGGGCTTGAGATGAAGGAATGAAGATGAAGATGAAGATGAAGATGAAGATGAAGATGAAGATGAAGATGAAGATGAAGATGAAGATGAAGATGAAGATGAAGGAAATGTCAGCAGGGAAAGTTGGAAGAGGGCGGCTGGCTGATAGTGTAAATGTATGTTTATGTTTATGTTTATTTCTTTGTTTTTGTTTGTTTTTGTTTGTGAAGGATTTGTATGATATTAGATGATACCCTGGGATATTGGATGGGGATGTGGATGTGGATGTTGATATGAATATGGGTGTGGATATGGATATAAATATGCATTTTATTTTTTGTAAGGGTGGTGGATGGGGGGAGAGGGGAAGGGGGGGGTAGATAGATAGATAGAGAGATGAATAGGTGAATAGGTGAATAGATTACGAGAGAGAGAATGTGAGAATTTATCTAAAAATTATAAGTGTATGTGTGTACATGTATGTATTTAAGATGTTGGCGAAATGGAGAGGGAAAGGGAGAGGGAGAGGTATGTATATTTATAGATGTCGAAAGGTGAGGGGGAGTGGGCGGGGGAGGGAATGGGAGTAGGGGGTGAAGTATGTGTTAAGTTTGTTTGCAGGTATGTTTTCAGTCAGGTATGTATGTAGGTATGTATGTAATATCATCTAGGTAGATATTATTAGGGGGTTTTTAGTGATTCTTTTGGGGGGGGCTGTTTATTGGGATTGGGATTGGGATTGGGATTCATTTTTGGATTCCCTCTTAGAGTTAGGGAAACAAGTAATTCGATGTGATTTAATTATAGGATAAGAGAGAGTGTGAGAGTAATGAGGGGAGAAGAAGAAGAAGAAGAAGAAGAAGAAGAAGAAGAAGAAGAAGAGAAGCAGGATAAATGAATAGATGTTCTTTATATGAGATTTGAGAGATGAGGTCTGAGGGTTATGTGAATGATGGGTTGATTTGATTTGATTAGATTAGATTAGATTAGATTAGATTAGATTAGATGGGTGGTTGGTTTGTTGAGTGGATGGGAGTGGGTGGTGAGAATAATCGGGGGGTATCCTGGGTTGGTTTCGGTGTGTATGTAAACTTTTGGATAATGTGAAATGAATGGATGGAATGGACAGAATTATATTATAACAGTGATTGAAGTGGGATGGGATGGGATAATAAACTCTGATCTGGAGTATTGATTGATCATTTTAGATATGTAGGACGTGTGGAGGTGACCATCGGAATTAGTAAATGAATTTGTATGGATATTCTGGACTGGATAAAAGACCAAGAAAAGAGAATGTTAAAGCTTGAGTTTGTATAATCTGATTTTGTCGATGAAGGAATTCATTCTATGGGTTTGGAAGGGGTACAAATTTATTAATGCTATAGATCTAACTTACAAATATTAATCCACTCTCATCTTCCAGATTTAACCCTAAGGCCTAGTGAGACGAATCTTCTTCATTCTTCGTCGATATGTCGTCAGATTAAAATTGTGCCAATACTATATGTAAAGAACACTTTGACGTAGATATATGAAGTTCATTACTCATGAATCTTCGTAGCCTTTGGAAATCGAGTAGTAAAGTGACTCCCCGATGACGAGTGGTAAATATCTCGTCTCTTCTAGCCTCGCTAGTGATGAGCTAAGCTGGAGATTCGATCTATTTCGTATGCTATTCATTCTGATAACCAACCAAATGATATCTTTTGGAACGATCAACCTCCCACCATCATATTCCAAGTTGATCATGGAATCATTTCGTACGAAAGAAGCTTCTATGGTTGAATACCTCATACTATGCTAAGTAGTAAACTGATGTTCTAGACCCGAAGCTTAAATTTGACAGATATATAACAAACAACTCCACCTCCTCAAAATTATCTTCACATTTCCCATTTTAAGAAAAAGAAAATCCCACACATCCAACCAAGAATCTTCCAACTCCGCAAAAAGACAAACCACTACACGAAACCATGAACAACCCCACTTTTCTTCCCGAATCAAAGGCAACGACCTGGGAAGCCGTCGCCCTAGAAATTCCGATCTCTAACAGCTTCAAAACCCAGGACGAGTTTAATCCCGCCTCTTTGTTAGTTTATTTGTGGTGTATTTATTTTGTGATATTCATCACTGCTATCTGGGTTTTCAAGATGATTTTCTCCGCATGCGTCTGTCTCTGGTGGGGGGAGTAGGAGGAGAAATCGAGGAGTCTTGCGGAGATGGGAGTAGAGGAATGTGAATAATACATATTCTCGCAATGATAAAGCCGAGGAGAAGAATTTATATGCAAATGGTATGTCCACTGAGAAGTTATGATGGTTGGTGGAAATGCCTTTGTGGATGGGGCCATGGTGACTGGAATTGAAAAGTGGAAGTCATACGGAGATTTGAATGGTAGCGAATCTCACATATATATTGCATTCTATCCAGTTGATATCTCTATATCGCACTATTCGTTCAGACATAACAAGAGCTGTGAGATGCGAAAAAGAACATTTTCGATTGACGTCGAAGATTTCCACAATACATTGGACCTCCTATGTAAAAGGAACCACTTGATGATTCGGAGATCTAGTCGACAGGGCGGCGAATCATAAGATTATGATGGGGTAGATCAATCTGTCATTTTTCGGGTCAAGAGAGTCCAAGTGAGGTATGGGTATCAAGCGACACCAGGATGATGGTAGAGATACTGGATTTATATTAAGGCCCTCGAAGTTCCGGATTGCATTACATCATTTCGAAGTTTGCAATACTCAGAAACAACTCAAGATTCGAGGTCTCTTTGATGTTTTTGGTCATTTGAATGTTCTATTATGATTTACGATTTGCGAGATTATAAATGATAGTCATATATAAAAAGGAGGTTACGCGGGGGATCTTTTACGAATACGATGGTTTGGTAGAGTCCTATTCCTCTCGCCGGCTTTTCCCACCGCTACAAACCATATCGACATTCCATTCTTATATCAGGTATGAGAGGGAATCCGGACTTTGTATATCAAATGAAGCGATTTAAGGAAACGGTATCTATTTGAAAATAGTAGAAGCTTATATAATGTAATCATAATTCAGTAAATCTATCACTCTTGAGCTCTCTGATACATGGCTAGCTATTACAAATCCAGGGAATCCAGCAGTCGGGACTACAGGCTGACAATTAAAACCTTTGAAATATTCAGTTTCCCTTAAGTATGAAATCAATTTAGATCAATGAACTCATGAATTCGATAATCGTATCCGCAAAATCTCAAATCTGAAATGTTTAAATAGACTACAGTCCGGAATTTCGAGGGAGCTGTCGAGGTGTAGTGTTCAAATGGGTTTGATGCTTCTACACATCATGCTCTTCCAAGGCTTGAGTTTGGATTCGACATCATGATATAGCCTGTGATCTACGCCAACGATCAAACTACATGGACTCAAGTAAAGAGTAGAGTATATGAATACAGAGTGATACCCGTTGAAGACCAATCCTGGAGGTTTCATGGTAAATAGAACTACCTAGGTAGATATTGATCACAGCTTTGGGTGATTCCTCAAAGTTCACACTCGAAATGTCTGCTGGAATACACCATGCCGTAATTCCACCAATGCTGTAATAACATTAAGAAATAAAATGAATAACATCACGGCAGGCATCTGACGCAGTTCTTCGTCTTGAGAAATAAGTGTAACGTCCCACTGAAAGACCACCGATTTCCAAACTCACAAATCCATGCCTCGAAGTTTCCATACTACTAGACTACCGGATTAATGTTCAACTGACTCGATCGCTCGGCAGCTTTGTACCCTCTAAATAAGTTGAATGGCATCAAAGGAAGCAGGCGGAGAAAGAAATCTAAGAGAAGGATTCAATTATGCTTGAAATCTGCTTGTCTTCGAATTCACCATGTTGAAGTGTATGTAGGACTCGGAGCTGCACTCTGCACCAAAAAAAAAAAAACACCCAAGTAGAATAAATCACCAACCAACTTTTAGGCAGTATATGAACAGCCAAGTAGGATTTTATAATTTGAATTTGAAATTAGTTGATATAGGCTAAGCCAGATACCTGTAACCTTCATGTATTATAACGCGCTCCTTCATTTGAACTAAATCTTTTGAACTTTCGTACCTCTAAACACACGTTTCGACACCCATAACCTATAATTCCCAACATCCTGTCCTAGTTCAACTCCTTGGATCCAGCTTTCATCTCAACTCTCATTTTCATCAACATCAAGAAATGCCCAAGCTCGCAATTTCACCTTGCTCATTAGAATTTTGTGCACCAAGTTTGTAAGAGCACTTCCACCTCATCTTCACCTGATCACCCTTCCCATGCTCCACACCTTGAAGGTAAATCTTTTGAGTAATGCCCGAATTTTGTTGGGGATTGAGCCTCCGTCCACTTTGAGGTTGAAGTCGGAGTGTATAGCCCTTTTATGGTGTTAGCTTTTTTGAATTACACTGAAGATAGATGGGAGAACAATACCTTTGTGACTGCGGCTTGAAATGTTAAGTCAGATATTGGTTCGTTTGAATTATTTGAGAATGCAATTGATAAGGTAATGACATCAGGTGTAGTAGGTTCGCGGGTAGCATTTAAAGATATTTTGACGTTGGTATTACTAATGGTTAAATCGTTGGTAGATGGAAGACCTTCGGGTAGGGCAGACGAGAATGCCCATTCATCATCATCCGCTGCAGGTGCTGGGGCATTCGCTGGATGTGATACTGGGGGTTTAGGATTCGCAAAATCGAAAATAGAGCCAGATTGTTGAGGGGTAGATTGCTTTGATGGGGATGTAAGAGCAGCGAATGGATCAATGTTTGATGGGGGAGGTCTCGCAGCTGCAGCTTGTTGCTGTTGTTGTTGTTGTTGTTGTTGTTGAAAGAGGGATGGTTGTGGAGTAACGGGTTTGGAAGGTGGCTGTGATCCAAATGCAGAGAACGCTGAATAATCGGGTTTCACGGGTAAATTTGAAGGTACCGGAGATCTGGTTGGCGTTGGTCCTCTGGCAGTACTATTTTCAGTCGTTGAAGACATTAAAGCAGGACCAGGAATATCTAGAGTTTGTTAAGATGGTGAAATGTAATCATATATGGAAAACTCACTAGTATTGTTCCCGAACCCAAGGGAGATGCCACCCTCTTGACTGTATGGGGAATCTCCCATAGACAGCCCCAATAAGTCATTTTCTAAATCACCTGGTTGGGATGTGCTCGTCGGAGCATTATTCATAGACGAACTTCCATTGGTCTCCGGCTCTCCATCGAAATCGATCAAGGAAAGTTCATTTGCGGAATTCTTGCTAACCCCTGTACTGGTACCAAGGGTGCCCTTGGCAATCTTTGAAGCTGCATCCACATCGCCCTTCTTCATCAACTTGTACCGCTCCACAGTACGATGGATACTATCATTAATTTCAAGAAGCTTTGCGACAGCTTCATGATCATCCGATTCCTCTTCGCACATCTTTTGTATTTTGGGGTGAGCACTTTGAAGAGCTGATGCAAGTTCTTCGTAGACATCACCCTCCGTCATAACATCTCCAGGCTTGAATTCTTCCAAACGTTCTTCCAGCAATCTCGCTTTCTGTTGTACTTTTCCGACTTCCTCTGCTGCTTTGGCTCGGTAATCCGTTTTGGATCTGGTATCGTATCCAGCCATAATTTTCATTAATCTATTGGCTTCTTGCAAATCCTCGGGACCACCACGACGAATTAATTCTTGCAATTTCGCGGATTGTGCCGCCTTTTCTTCTTCCTCCATCTCTTCGGCGGATTTTAAATTCTATGATATAATCAGTATCCCATCGAAGTACTCCATACATATATTCATCACTAAACTTACATCGCTTGGATTGAGTACCGCAGCATCCTCCACTCTAACTTCCGGAAATACATATCCTTTGTAACTTAATAACCTATGCATATCCCTTATGAAACCTAAATCCTCCTTGTATCTCGAAGTCTGACATATCGTTCCCCTCCATTCTTCGATAGCTTCCAAGATCTTCATCTGGACTTTACTTGGTCTGATAGGTGGTCGTTCCGGGAACCTCCTCACCAATTCATTCAAAAACTCTTTTGTGCTAATCTGCAAATGAAATGGATAGCCGCAATTCTTCACACAAATGTCCAACAAGACAAGTGCTAATATCGCAACATTTGGATTGCGATGATTAATATAATTGACAATTGCAATAGCTGCTTCCCGTGGCGCATTTCCCTTTTTCGAATTTATGAGGTCGGAAATTTCGAGGTTCATAGCAAGATTTGGCTCGTAATTTTCAGGGGAACAAGCTTGCTGGATATATCGTTGAAGAGGGGAGGGTCCTGGATCTCCCATCATAGAGAACCTGTCTCGTGCCGCCATTCTTGCGGAAGCTGCCTCCATTAGGAGGTATGTTCTCCTATATTACCAAGCGGAATGGTTATGGACTGTAAAAAAAGTGTTGGTTGTAAGAACTTCGTCGATGAGCTGATGCGGCGCGACAGAGAGAGTTGTAATGAGCTCAGTGGGGTGGACACGATTGGACTTTGGAATGATGAGAGAGTGCTTAGTCATCACCATTCACAAGGCTGGAACATTTCTTGGCTCCCCACCTCGATTTTTATATCACATCGTACATTTACTTTCTCTTTTGTAAACAAATCGCCACTTATTAACGTTCGTTTGAATATTCACATTATGGTTCGACACAAGAAAGATAACTTCTCTTCTCGAGGCAAGAAGTATAGCAATCCTCCACGAACTCGAGGTCCTCGCAACAACTCCGACGATGAATCACAACCCCGCTCTTCTCGCCCTCCATTCAAAGCCGCATGTTGGGATCTCGGTCACTGCGATCCAAAACGATGTTCCGGAAAGAAACTCATGAAGCTTAATCTTATGCGAGAGTTACATGTCGGTCAGAAACATCAAGGTGTTATTATATCTCCGAATGCAAAAGCTACAATATCCCCGGCAGATCGTGAAATCATGCAACAGTACGGTGCGGCGGTTGTAGAATGTTCATGGGCTCGTACAGCAGAAGTTCCTTGGGCTAAGATAGGTGGAAAATGTGAGAGACTATTACCATATCTCGTCGCCGCAAACTCGGTCAATTATGGCAAACCTTGGAGGCTAAATTGTGTAGAGGCTTTGGGAGCTGCGTTTTACATATGTGGGTTCGAGGATTGGGCAGAACAAATATTAGAACCATTCAACTACGGCAGATCATTCCTGGATATTAATTCGAGTTTATTAAAGCGTTATGCAGCATGCAAAGACGAAGCAGAGATAAAGAAGGCCCAGGAAGTTTGGATGGAGAAATTGGAGAGAGAATATAAAGAGAGTAGAGAGGGTGGAGCGGATGGTGAAGATGATATTTGGAAAAGTGGAAACACGAATCATAGATTACCTGAAAGTTCGGAGGATGAGGACGACGATGGAGATGATGAAGATGAAGAGGGAAGAGACAGTGACGACGAAGTCGATGGAATTTATCTCGGTAAAGAACAACCAAAAAAGAAACCCATACCTGAAGATGATGAGGAAGAGGAGGTTGAAGACAAGGATCCTTTTGCCATCTCAGATGATGAGGATGATGAAGAAGAAATGGCAGAACTCCGACGAAGAGTCCTAGCCTCCAAACCATTTGCCAATCCACAAAATTCCAGTCAAAAGGTCGCACCAGAAAAGATTTCAAGGCCAGTACCATTGAAAGAAGATTCTGAAGTCGAAGCGGATTCGGATAATGGAGAAGATGATGAATTTGACAACATCATTGATGCTACTCCTGTCACCGATAGGACAGGTATAATAGCAAAAGAGAAAGCCAAGACCGTATCTCCAACCATTGCCAGTGCTACATTTTCAAGGACGGTCGTTGGGGCACCAAAGAAGTGGTAGCTAAGAAATGGTAGGTAGCTTTATCACAAATTCAAATAGATCCAAAGTTCTCTTCCTTCTTAAAGTCTATTGCCTGCTGTTCTGGTGGCTCGATGTCTAGTTCAAAGCTAAGAATTCGCTTCACCGGCTGGAATGTTAAAATATATTTAATTTCGCTCACAATTTTTGTAGTCAGCTGAAATCTGCAAATGATTCGGTCTTGGAGCAATGCAATACGGTCTGAATTGTCTGAACATAAATTCTGGATTGAATGTACGGTAAACATATTACAGCCAGCCATACATAAATTCAACATTAATACGATTTCCCCTAACAGGAGTATTCCAGATGAGAATGATACAGCTGGGATTACTCCATTCTGTAACCAGCAAAAGAATAATCCCCAAAGTTGTAATCAAAAATACTTTAGAACGATCTATTGGTACGCCGGAATAGACAGTAGACCTAGAATGGTTTAGCCTCATTTAAACGAGTTCTCCTATTTCAACCGGATTCAAAATCATAGCATCATGTACCGACCCAAAATATCTAGTCTATCACTAACTTTACAGCCCTATAAATGTCCCCCAAATACGTAATTGTTCAAATTCTTACCAGACAATATATTCCTCATTCTCTTCCAATCTTAGAATTAATTTCACTTCTCAAGATTAGTATCATGATATCCTCGCTATCTAAAATACTATCGCACTCCAAAATCTTAAATCTCAATTCTTTATAACATTCAAGTCGCACTTTTCTCACTCACAATCATGAATTCGCAAAATTCGATTTCGAAAGTCATTTACTGGTTTTGGGCCCTATTTGCTACATCTAAGCCTAAGAATCAAAATTCCACAGAAATAATTGTGAATCAGATTAAAGAACGCTATAGAAAAGATGCAATTAAAAGCCGCCGTCAAGTCAGGAGTACGAAGCAGAGTATTAATATATTTGTGGAAAATGTTCTGTTTTTTATGGCTAATGAGGGTCTCCCTGAATGAAAGACCATAGATTGATTGGAAAAAGTTCGTGGGTTGGTTGTACTTGTCTCCTGATATCTATGTATGGGTTCTCGCTAATCTGTCATACCGCAGATTGAACCACCTTTTGTGAGCATTAAAGGCGCTTGAAATTATATCACTGCGATTGGGATTCGATTTGTAAATGGGCTCAACGATTTCAAAGGCTTGACGATTCTGAAAATAGAAGTCTAGTGTGGGATGGAATTATGGGATTTATTTGAATTGCGCATACTGACATATAATTGTCTCATATTCGTAATGTAACTGGTGGAGAAAATACATGGTAGCCTCTTTTGCGAGAATGAAATAATTTTGTCTAGACAATTCCTCCTAGAGTAAATTTCAGGAATAATTCGACTTGAAGATGTGATGTATCTAATTATTATCGAACGACTGAGTTGTGTCAAATCCTGGTGATGCGATGACCGAATATCCAGCAAGAGAAGACACAGATAATCATAACTTTCCTATTGACCCCACCCCTGTCAGAAACTGAATTAAATCCATGCAAATTTTGACATCGATTCATGATCACATGATTTCAGAGATACGGAACCGTAGTTTCGAGAGGTGAGATTGTCAAGATCCGGTACGTCGCTAGTCCTCTCTAGTACGGTAAAAGTTTAACCACTAAGTCTAGATGTGTATCAAGCCAAGCAGCGTATCTAATCCTGATGCATTTACCCATATAAATAGATCATCTTGATAGACCCTTCAGGATTTCAGAGATTCTTGCCTCAAAAGTTCGACAAGTCTACACCTAATCACCCAAACAGTTGTCCCAAACCACTTCCAACAATTTATCTACACATACTATCACACCCAATTTATCAACATGGCCTGTTCTTGTATCAAAGCCTTCTTTTTGAAGTTATTGCACAAGCGACATCAAAAATCTATCCAGAGACAGGCTGAAAAAGATACCCAGATCAAAGTCGATGAAGAAACTAAACTCAACACCGAAATGAACGCTCGAAATGAAGCTATTACCGAACCGGGACCCTTGATGAGAGAGATCACCCAGGAGGAATACGATAGAGGTGTCATTAACTATAGAGATTACGAACCAATCACCATTACCGTCAATGATGTCCATGGAGTTACGCATATCCAGGAAGTCATCAATTTCAATCCTTCAATGCCCTTGAATGAGGTTGCAAACCCAGACAGAATCGAGACGACGGGGAAAGAGCTTAGTAGTGGATCTCAAGAAATAGTAAATGTGGTAGAAGATGGTCAAATGACTATGATTAAGGAACTGGGTGATATAAAAAGCCTACAGATGGTAGAAGAAAATCACACAGCTATCACCAAGAAACCAAGCGCCACGGAAAGTCTAGAAATGGTAGCCATAGATATGGATGGGACGGAAACACGAATTACATGGCAGGGTATCATTCCACCGGAGTGAAAAAAAGCGAAAGATGTATGCACTAGTTTCTGGGGGAATCTAGACATCTCCGACAGCACGTCGGTACTGAAAAATCATCGATACCATGGTTGGATTTAGTTAGTTGGTAATGAAATAAAGTCCCACGCTTCAAAGTACTAGTGAAGTGACAAAAGTGACATATTATCCCTAGATGGAAGTATTTATTGAGCTCTCTCCCTTTGAAATTTTGGTAGCCCATAATTCACACATGAGTTCATATCACTACTTTTAACCCAGAAATCTCCGTCCGAATCTTTTCCACTACAGATCGAATTTTAATTCATATCTCATTTACACACTATCTCCACCATCTCATTCCACCTTTACCACATCTAAACCCCAAAATGCCTTTCTCAATCAGCTCATCGATCGAAAAGCTATTCGGCCACCGCTGTTGGCATCCTCCTCACTGCCACATTTGTCGAACTGGCATATACAACCGCAAACTCCCCAAAAAGACCCCCAAAGAAACCATCTCCTTCCGATCAATCGTCGACGAACACTTAACCTCCATCATCCGCGAGGATCCCCAATTTGTCCAAAGAAGCTTTTTCGGTTCCTACATGGGACCTATAACTCTCCATCTCGCCGTCTCAGAAAATGAACACGTGCATGAATATCTTTGTTTCGATTGGGGGAGACCGGGAAGACGGAATTTGGATTTCCAGGAGAATGTAGTGGAAACTCAACAAGATCTCGTGAAATCTTGGGAGCAGGCAGAGAGACTTTCACCGAAAAATGGAAAAATAATGGTGTATGAAGAGGGTTTTGTGGTCACGCGTGTCGATACAGAGATTTGTCGCCGCATGTATCCAATGAGTCCTACGAGATATTGGAAGGCTAAACATACTTTAACGAGGAGATATGTGAATGTGTAATTATCAAATCACAACGTCATTTATTTGTATATGGAGAGGG
Source organism: Botrytis tulipae (assembly GCA_004786125.1). Taxonomy (NCBI): domain Eukaryota; kingdom Fungi; phylum Ascomycota; class Leotiomycetes; order Helotiales; family Sclerotiniaceae; genus Botrytis; species Botrytis tulipae. Next base: position 17,600 of record PQXH01000181.1, read on the forward strand.
GCTTGGAAATTCATTTTTGGCGAGGCGCCGAAGCGGGCAAGATAATGTATCGCTGGAGTTTTGGATATTATTAAGGGTTCGAATATTCACGTCAGATCTGGACATCCAGTTTCAATATCATTTGCACATGAGTGCATTGTTTCTAAAAAAGATATAATATCACGAAGTTTAAATTGACTCTTTTCCAAGCTCGAGAATATGTGACTAAAATGCCTAGCTTCGAGCTAGATGGGCGCTGATCGATGTACTAAGCGAAGTCCGTCAAATCCTCCCCTTGATCTTTCGACTTATTTCTTGAACTCTGACTGTACAATGAACTATCGGCCAATGTCCGATTTGTTTTTGAGTCATAAGCTCTGAATAAAAACCCACCAGATGATGACAATCCGTCTATATGTGAGATGCAAAATCCGCGTCTTCAGTTGCGACATCAAGAATCAGTAGGTCAAATGTCATTATGAACACTATTAGTAGGTTCGGAAACACTGGGAAGTGAGGGGTTCAGTTATGCTTCAGATCAGATGATTAAGATTCCAGAAGAGGGGATGTGCTACGAAGAGTGCCGACTAACCGTAGACTAAATAAGTTGATCGCCCTCCTTTGGCTACCTCTATTTCGGGCTACCTTTTCACAATTCAATGTCATAATTAAATTTATATTTAATAACGAGAAGTTTGTTTTAGATTTGAGAAGAGGTATTCACGAATCGAATATCTATCTGATGATTGAATACGTTCGTGTAAACTCATCCCCTCTAAACATCCTTCAATGGTCCTTGGCCAAAGATTCCCCGAATATCTGTTTGGTCCAAATTCTTCCTATTCTTTCCCAAAAATTAAATGCACTCAAGCAAGTGACCACAAGATTTATCTTCTCCAAATTTCACCACCCAAAACTGACATCAAAGCTCTCGATTATGGGTTTGCTTGTAGCTTTCAGAGGATCCGTGAACAGAAGCCTAGCTATCCTTTCTGTGAATTTCATCAGACTCGCCCCGCCACTCCCGCAATCCCAAACTCTTCTGCATCGCACACTTCATCCCCATCAACCTCTTAATCATCACCACCCTGTCTCTCTCCTTCACAGCCCACATCTGCTCCTCCGTCAAAAACCTCACATCCATATATTTCGAAGGTTCCACGTCCGGTACACTCAACCAAAATGATGTACTATTACCCAATGTATGGTAAGCTCGAGTCATAGGTACTTCCGTAGCATTCTTAGGGATTAATGTGAAAGGTGCGAATGGATCAATCTATCCTACCTAGATATACAAGCTAGATCCAAATTTCCGACTTTGGTTTGATACTGAAACGATTACATGCCCGAGAAGTGATTCATTTCGATTCATGTATCCTATACCCTTCTTTCCCATACACAACAAAGGGTATCAAAAATGGTGTTTATACTTCTATTCATTTTCAGTTTTCGATATATGTAAATTTCGAGTTGTTTTACTACAATTCATAACTAGATTGAATGTCACCCATGACCTCAAGCCCGCGAGATCAATCTTCAACTTTGATACACCTGAAAGTTGAGGCCAGACTAAGTCTATTATATAAATAGGAAGGTTTCATCTTATCCATACCGATCCCACCCCTTCCTCTCCCCTCTCCCCTCTCCCCTCTCCTCCCCCAACCTGCCCCCATCCCTCACCACCTCCACCAAAAAAAACCCATATACATATTTACACACACCAAAACAATATCCCACTCCCTCCAAATTCATCCATGCATTCCCTCACAAATACACCTCCGAGCTTTTTAGAACTCTCATCCCATTCCATCTCATCCCAACTCATTCCATATCATCTCATCCCAACTCATTCCATATCATCTCATCCCACCCCCCCCCTTTCCAACCCCTTCTATCCTATCCTCATCCATCCATTCTTATCCTCATACCCATTCATCTATCCACCACAACCACCACAACCACCACAACCACCACAACCACCACAACCACCACAACCACCACAACCACCACAACCACCACAACCACCACAACCACCACATCCACCACATCCACCACATCCAGCAACCCCTCAAATCTCAAATCGATCCGAGCCTAACCGCCCAATGCCAGAAGCAAATCTAATACCTAGTACAGTACCATCACATGCACATGCACATGCACCACATTCGCAATTGCAATCGCCCAATCGCTTAACCGTTCAAATAGTCGGGTCCATCAATCTCACTCAATCCCATCCATTCCATCCAATTAACACCCTCCGTCAACCTCCTAATCAACCCCCCAACTCCCCAATTCCACCCCATCCCATCCCACCAAAACACCCACCAAAACACAAATTCTCTCAACAACCAGCACCGGGGCAAATCAAGTAAACCGCAATCTATCTCTCCATCCATCTACCAACCACCTCACCTCATCTTCTCTATCATCTTCCCTCGCCCTCCTTCCTCCTCATCCCCACCATAGTATATGAGTGACATAAGACTCAAACTCAAAGTTCAAATACGATTCATGAATTCAACACGCACATGCCTGCCTATACCCATACCTATACCCACACACTTACGCATCGCCCAATGGATCCCACACTCTACCTTAATATTTAGTTCGCTCACTCGTCAATCCAGTGTAAAGCAGATCAAAAAACATAACATCAACATCACACTCCAGTCACCAAAACAAAGATCAAAAAAAATGAATTCTCTGATATCAAATTCCGAATTATCATTTTCATCCCCCACTAATCTGATCTTATCAACCCCCCCCCTTCTCATCATCCATCCTTCCATTCGTCGACCCCATCCCCATTGTCCAATGCTATGCACGCTAATATGTTTGATCAATCAAAAAAAGAGAAATAACCAACAACGAAAATCACCTGGGCATTATTTGAAAGCCATTCAAGCAATCAAGAAACATCTCATTGCGGACCAGAGTAGACAAACAAACAAACGAAAAAAGAAAGTAAAGTAAAGTAAAAAACTCTTTCTCATCGCTCCTAGCTATCACATTCATGGTCTTTTGCATTCTCATATCATACACCTTTTTTTTGTTCCTTCATATGCCTGTTTCTCGTTCGTTATTTTGCCTTGACTTTTGATATCCGGTCCTCATCCATCCTGATTGTCGTAGGCTAATACCTCTATGGTCGTACGTTCGTTTTCCAGAAAAGCAAGCTGTGTCATGAGTATTTTGATCCATCCATCCAATTCCATCATGTCATTATCGTGAAGACTCGTTCAAGACTCCATGTTCGTTTAATCCAATCCCCCCCTCTCCAAATTGCAATTCTGTCCCCTCAAATAGCGTTTGCACCAGTTGCTTTGAATCCCTTTGGTGGCATAGTCTTCATCTTTCCACTCGCAAGTTTTTGGGCGGCAAACTTTTCTCTTGCCAACTCGATAGCACTCTTTTGTCTCTCTCCTCCAAATTCCTTCTCACCACCTTTACCCTTTCCGTGTGGCTTTCCGATTCCATCTCCAAGAATTTCCTTTCCAACCACAGCATTTGCATTACCGTCTTGACTCTTCAATACCATCTGACTTTGAATATTCGATTTTCCTTGTGTATCACCACTCTTAACTCTCTTTACCCAATCCGCTCTTCTTCTCTTGAATAAATCCATAGACCAATTTCTCCAAACAATTCTTCCAGTCCAGCTATCTCTAAGTAAAGGTTCGTAAGGCATGAGTGACATGGCGATACGTTCGCAGAGAGAGAATAGGGAAGCTGATGAGGTAGAAGTTGGAGTAGTCGTGGTATGTAAAAGGGAATCCAAGATGCGTGTTCCTGCAGACGACAAGGATAATGTGATAATCGGAGGTTGAGGTGTTGGAGTAGCTCCGACTGAAGGTGATATAATAGAATTGATGAGTTTGCGACGGAACAAAAGGTTTGAAGGGGTATTAGGTGGAGATGGAAGCAATGATGCTTGAATAATATGAGTTGTAGTTGGGTATAAAGAGAGCGCGAGAATCGTAGAGGTGGGAAGAGCCAATAAAGAATTCTGAATGAGTTGCGCAGGTGGTCCAGGAATCTTAAGCATAGCCTGAGCAAGTAATGATCCGTGAAGTTGAGATGGGCTAGGTTTTGGCAAGACAGGAACCGGAGCTGGTTTATCATCATCAGCAGCTGCTGGAGGTGGTGCTGTAGCCAATGTAAGAGTTTCGAGAGAAATGTCGGCCATCTTCAATATCAACTCATTCTTATCGGATCCATATGCATCAGCAATACTCTTTGTGAGAGCTTCAGTACTTGCACGTCGTACTTGACAACGTTCCAATAAAACCTTGATAATGTTTGTACGTTGTCTGCCGACTAAACCTTCAATTTGAGGGGAAATTTCGGTTATCGCTTCCTCGAGATCTTCTTTGCTGAGACGATTCAAAACTCGAATGACAACGTAAGATGCGATCTCGTTTCGTGCCAATCCTGCGATTCGATCCTTGAAGATCGCTCGGTAAATTTGTTTAAATAACTTTCCTGGACTATGTGTCATGATTGTTTCCAAAACTCTGGATCCAATTTGATCGTAGACAATACCATTAACGAAGATGGCAGATTGACTACCTTCTACAGTAATGTCATCCGGTAAAAGTGTCGAAATGAGAGTCTTTTGTTCGGAATTACCACCCTTTTTGGAGCTTGGATTTGTGAGCTCTAATTCGAGTAGCAATTGTAAACAAGGATTTCCAGTGGGGTGTCCAACCAAAACCTGAATAAAAGCTCTATCCATAGAAGCAATGGTATCCGAAATGATCTTCTCAATTGCCCATAAGAAAGATTCTGGCACGGTACGCTTGTTGAGAGAAAATTCTGTAGGAGCGGTATCCAATCCATTTATACCAACCTTTTCCTTCTTCTTGCTTTGTAGTAATGATTTTGTCGAAGATTTCTCCAAAGGTCGCCCGGAAAGGATGATGAGTAAAACTCGAAGTGTGTGGGAAGCGAATCGATCGGTGAGGAGAGAGGATAATTGTCCTTCGAGTTCGTCCAACGTGGCTAGAAACAAACTTTCCATCGACTCAGTAATCTCATCATCTTTTGCCTCTTCTCCATCCTCTGCATCTGCCTTTGCCTCTGCCACTTTCTTCTCTTCCTTCTTTTCTTCTCCCGTAAGTTCCTCGGTAACAATTGAAGCGGATTGAATGAATAAGGTTTCACAACAATGACTTGCGAAACGATGCGACACCAAATGAGGAAAATTTCCGGCAAATTGAGAGAACAATTTCTTTTTTTGCTGAGGTGTACTCAACAAAATCAATCTTTCCATTAATCTCGAACATGATTGACTACACGCAATCTTCAGCTCCTTTCCCTTTGCTTCCCGATATACATTTGCGAGAAAAAGACTTCGTTCTTCATCGGAGGGGAAATCGTTCAATTCGAGTAATTCGTCTGCCCTCCGAAAGTATTCTTGCTCTTCGTCCTCAAGTAATCCATAATAAGGTCGGTCCGCAACTTCAATTGCATTTGTGCCTGTAGCAGCTGGGAATGACGATAGACTTTTGTCGTTATCCAGACCTGTGAAAGAAACCTCGTCTTCAATTTGGGAAGATCTTCGCTTTTTCAGATCTTGAGAATCATTATCATGATCTTCTTCCCTATCGGTATTTTCTTCCCTCTTTCTCTTTAAAGTGTCTCTTCTACCTCTGGCATGCTTATTTTCCTTTGGCATTTTGGACGGATGTGTGGTGTTTGAGGGGGAATTGAGGTCAATCGAATCGAATTGAGTGGGACTGGATTGAGTCGAATAGGATTGAATAGGATTGAATGTAATGTAGAAATGAAGGAATGAAAGAATGAGAATATAATGTAGGAAGAAGATTAAATGTCTATTTTCTCTTCTTTTATTTTCCTTTGAATCAAGGGATATTGGGAGGAGGATGGAGGAGGAAGTTAGAAGGCAGACGGAGGAAGTTGATGTAATTGAAGAATTCGAATCAAAAGTTTTGGAAATGTGAATTGCGGGCGCTAGCGGTTTAATTTTGTTGTACGTTTTACCTATGAAGTACTGGGTAGTACTGAGTAGTGTGAAATAACCTTGTAACGTAGCTGAACTTTCTTGGCAAAATGATGAATGAATGGAGTGAAGTCGTGTGAATGGATTGTGAATGGACTGTGAATGGACCTTTTACCTTTTTAATGGAGACGATCGAGTGATGGATAACGAGTGAATGAACGAGGGAAGCAGCAAACTGGTCAAAGTGTTGGATTGAAGTGGGCTGTGAGCCTTGTCGTGCCTTGTTGTCACATACCAGCGTTTATCAAAGCGGTGAGATCTTCAGCCTTTTTTTTAAATCTTTTTTTTCTTTCCTTTCTTTCCTTTCTTTACCTAGGTAGGTAGGTACTTGAAGTTTCCGTTTCTACCTTCACTCGCTTGATCCATATATCTTCAGTCAACCTTCACTCATATTTATTCAAACTTCATTCGATCTTCACTCGATCTTCACTCGATCTTCACTCAAACTTCACTTCACTCCATACATAGATGATGATACACACACTGATACCCAGGCCTAGGTATAAACCACCGCTGTTTCCTTTGGTCCGATATTCTGCCGTTTTTCTTACTCTTCTGGTTCTGCTATGGCCCAGCCCAGGTAGGGTAGAAGGTAGTAGGAGGTGAGGTATACCGGTAGCGACTAGGTATAATGACTTTATGGCTTTGACAATCCCAAATGACTGATGATGGTGAAATCTTTGCGTCATGGGAATCGAATATATTTTCATCTGTTACTAATATAATCAGTTAGTCATCGCCAGTCATATGCCGTGGAATACGGTTTTACGGTTTTACGGTTTTTATATACCTAGGTAATATCAGTCCATTCATCATTGACTGCGTGAGTGAGGTTATAATTCTATGGTGCCGGTACCGGTATATATACATAGGTATACATATATATCTAAACATATACACATCAACACACAACTGGTAGTCAATTACCTATCGACTAGGTCTTCATCACTTATTAGTAATTCGAATTCTCTTTGCTCTATTGATCTTCTACTATTGATAATATTCTTCTCCCGATTTACGACTAAATTATTACTTACATTGTCACCTCTCCCTCTATCAAAGCCTCCCTCACAATGTCTTCAAATGTAACATCACCACCCGGGTTACCACTCCGGGATAACACGCTTTCAACTGGACCAGACGCTCCAAACCCATTGGACCGTGCCGATGAAGTAGAAGATGTGAGAAAAAGTCCATGCATTCATTCATTCCAAGTTATCATTATCATTACCCCTTCAATCTTATACACATACCGAGCTACCTATACATCCTAGCTACATACACCACCACCTACACATACTTCCTACACATACTTCCTACACATACTTCCTACACATACCGTATACCTCATCTCAATATCAAAAACCTTAATCCAACCAGCCAGCCATGTCTTTCACCATCCCCATCCTGTCATCTCCATGTCACATCAAATCATTGCTTCAAAAGTAACCACAGTAACCATCAAGAGTACACCTCATCTAACAGATTCAATCATCCTAGTTACTCAATGCCGTTCAATCGCTCATCATTCCATTCATCAAATCGGCCGATGAAGATGCCCTGACCAAACACACCGGTCATGGAAAAGCCATCCCCGGTGGAGGTCCGCGAACCACTCTTCTCGAACATCACAAACCAGCGAAATTACTCCAATTGCTAGATTTTAATCTTCCCATCAACGGAAAAGGAAAAGAGGGTTTATTGTCATCCATTGAGCAAGTGCTCAAATACAGTGTGAATACGTGGGATCAAGGATTCTTAGATAAACTGTATGCAAGCACCAATGCGGTACGTATTCATCTGCATCTCGCTGCATCCACAATTGAAGCGGTGAATGTTACACATTCAACCAGTACTTCAGCTGAAAACTTGATCGATAGGTAGGAATTATTTCGGAATTGATATTGGCCGTTTTAAATACAAATGTAAGATTAATCCTTCGTGGGTCATGTCTTGACGACTGATAACCTTGCATGTCATCCATCATGTCAGCCCTATACTAATTTCATCAATAGGTTCATGTATACCAAGTTTCCCCAGCCTTGACCATTATTGAAAAAACCACGGCAAAAGCCTTTGCCAATCTTTTCGGTTTCAATGGGCCCCACGCAGGAGGTATCTCAACTCAGGGTGGTTCGGCTTCAAACACTACCTCCATGATCATTGCCCGCAATACTCTTTTTCCAGGCACAAAACAAAATGGAAATGGAAATCATCAATTCGTTCTCTTCACTTCGGCTCATGGTCACTATTCCCTGGAAAAAGCAGCTCAAATGTGTGGTCTGGGATCCAATAACGTGATTCCCGTCCCCGTCGATCCTCAAGGTCGTATGATTCCCTCCGAACTCGACTCCCTCATCAGAAAGAGCATTTCCGAAAACAAAACTCCCTTTTACGTAAATGCCACCGCCGGAACCACCATTTATGGTTCCTACGACCCCTTTACCGACATCTCCGCCATCTGTAAATCCCACAACCTCTGGTTCCACATTGATGCTTCATGGGGTGGTCCCGCCATTTTCTCTCCCACCCACGCCTTCAAATTAAAGGGATCCCACCTTGCCGACTCTCTAGCCGTCAACCCGCATAAAATGTTAAATGTCCCCGTCACCTGTTCCTTCCTCCTCGCACCTGATATCTCAAAATTCCATAAAGCAAACACTCTCCCCGCAGACTACCTCTTCCACGCCATCGAAGACGGAGCCGAAGTCTGGGACCTCGCAGATCTCACTCTGCAATGTGGTCGTCGTGGAGATTCTCTCAAATTAGCCCTCTCCTGGATCTACTACGGTACATTGGGTTTCCAGAAACAAATCGATCATGCTTTTTCCGTGGCGGAATATTTTGCCCAGTTGGTAGAGGACCATAGTGATCTAGTACTTGTTTCGCAAAATCCACCGCCCTGTTTGCAGGTTTGTTTCTACTATGCGAAGGAGGGGAAACTAGGAGACAAAGAACAAAATACAAAAATCACACAGGATGTGGCGCAGAAATTGTTGACGAGAGGATTTATGGTGGATTATGCAAGTGGGGAAAAGGGGAAATTCTTCAGGGCGGTGGTGAACGTTCAGACGAGACGGGAAACAATGGAGGGGTTGATCAAAGCTATTGTGGAGATTGGTGAGGGTGTCGCTGTGTAGATTTTGTAAGAGAAGGAATTGGAAAGGAATTTTGGGATGAGACTTTTCATTGTTTTTCGAGAACTAGATGATTGGAAAGACATAAATTTTATCATGCCATTATAATACAATCCGCACAAATCACAATGAGAAGACATCAAACGGATTATTTCTATCAGAATCCATGGCAAACCCCTCATTAACTAATAATCACCCAACGAACAATACTCCATCATCCATTCCCATCATCCAAAACTCCCTTCCCTCCCTTCTCACAACCCAATCAAAAATCTCCCCTCTTCAAAACCGGTTGAAACATGGAAATAACACTTTTTCTCCACCTTCCTCTTTCTCGTTCCTTTTCTCTTCTGCCCACTCCTTCTCCATCGGTATTTCCCTCTCTCTCCTCATCCCTATTCCTATCCCCATCTCCATCCATCTCCTCAATCGTAATCCACCTATCATCTCCCCTTCCCCTCCCCTTCCCCATCCCCATCCCCCTCTTCTTTTCCTTTTCCTTTTCCCTCTCCCTCCTCCTCTCACTCACATCCCCCCTCTCTTTCTCACTCCCATTCCCCAATCCCCCAATAGTAAATCTCCTCTCTTTCTCCTTCTTCTTCTCCTTTTCCCTCTCCCTCCTCCTCTCACTCATATCCCCGCTCTCTTTCCCACTCCCATTTCCCAATCCCCCAATAGTAAATCTCCTCTCCCTCTCCTTCTGCTCCCCAAACCCCAATTTACTAACTCGATATCCTCCATTCCCATCATAAGTCCGTCTCCATTCTCGATTTTGCGAGCGTTCTTCCGCGGCGCTTTTGGTGCTGCTGTAGAGGTAGGTGAAGGCTGATTTCATGTTTTTTTTTTCCTGAAGAGGTGCTTTTTTGGATGTTTTTTAAAGAGGTGGTTTTTGGGGTGCGGTGTATGATGGGATGGGATGTGGTTTAATAAGGTGTAGTTTGTGATGTAATATGTATCTCCCTTCCTAGCGTAGATGAATAGGTATCACTATGAAGGTCCACGGTGTGAATGTGTAAATCTTCAAGCTTGTTATGGAAATAAGGTTTTGTTTTGTGTTGTCTCGTATCGTATAATAGAAGTTTAAGATGTCGTTGGGTTTTGAGTAATTATATCCTCGAGGGCTTGAAGATGTGATATTTAATATAAATCCAAACCCAGATCCAAATCCAAATCCAAGGAATCCGGAAAGAAACGAATTCAGTTAAATAGCCAAATCAAACCTCCAGATACAATACAATCCGACACTCGGATAGATAACCTAGAATAATCCCTCTCTCCTTTCTCATCGTTCAATACCTACCTACCTAACCACCCACCCACCCCGTCCATCCATCCGATGCGAAATCATCACAGCGACACACACACACACAAACCTCGCAACGAAATCTCACTTACCTTACCTTCCTCATCTTACCCTTCCTCATCCTCCGTCGATCAATCATGCATTATGCATTATGCATTATGCATTGAGCCTCAAAACCGTACAATCAACACTTCACAAAAAACTCCTCTCATCCCCACGAAAATTAAAGAAAAGAAAAGTAAAGTAAAGTTTCACCCCCTTCCTCCCTCTCTCCTGAAACAACCATCAAAGCTCCATCCATACCGAGTACCTACCCATCAATCCCGCACCTACTCCGTTTCAGAAAGTTAGATATCAAACATCGTATATCAAACATCAGACGAATATGAATCCGACAACCAACGTTTAGATTCCATGCGAAGTATACAGAATCGCAACTGAATGATGGTCAGAAAATGGGTTTCGTTCCATTTTGTTCCATTTCGTTTCGTTTCATGTCAGAGCACAAACTGACTTACTAGACTACACTATCCAGATATATCATACTCAACTGTAACATCAATAACATCTGTATAAACATTTGCAGTCGGAGACTCCAGATTCTCTGAGCGAGCAACCCATATACAAACGATACTTCGCATTCCCTTGAGATTCATTCGAGCGAGTAATCACCCGAAGAAAGTAAATGTCTAGCTATCCTCTGAACTCTACCTAGGTATCCATACAAGAAGACTAGAATTAACCACTAGCGAAACCCCTACCTCAACAATCCAATTGTTCCAATTCGAGTCGGAGAATTGAAGATCTGAACAGTGTTGCAAGTAAAGACTTCCTAGAAGTTTGTTTGATATTATTAATCCCCATAATTTTATGTGTGGCTGATTTATCATCGATTTTCTGCGGTGATATATTTTGACCTATCTTTTCTCAGATTCAATAGACGAGGTGAGATGAATCTATGCATCTCTTCCGATGAAATGAAATGAAATCAGAGAATCTTCGATTCGTACAAGAGCAGTGAGTGGATTGAGGACAGAATCTACTAATCTAATTTCTATACATAAAAACCACATGTCCTTTCATATATTCATGCGGCATAAACTTTTCTCATCCATTCATTCAGTCATCCATCTCCTATCTCTCATCTTCGACTTCCGCAAAAGCGAGTGGAAATCTAAATTTATAAATATCAAATCCTCACAACTACTTCTACAAGAAATTACAAATATCTCTTCTCCTGCTTCTCCTCATATGCCTGTATTTGATCTCCAATTTGGAAGTCTGTCCATCCTGAAAATCCCATACCACACTCACCACCCTTTTTCATTTCCGAAACATCTTTCTTAACATTCTTGAGGGATTCGAGTTTACCTATCAACCGGGTTAGTGTGTTGAATTTTAATTGCTCCTTGGAACGGGAGCTGGGCAATGGCAAGGTAATGATGACAACCAAAAGAAATAATAAGCAATGACATACCATCAAACACCTTCTCCCCATCTCTCAGTACCCTATATCTATCATCCTTAGACACGGTACCATTACGAACTTTACAACCTGCTACACTTCTATATTTCCTTCCTTTGATATTGATATCGAAGATTTGTGCCACAACAGCTTCGCCCAATACTCTTTGTGTGACCAACGGTGGTAAGAATTTCGACATCTCAGCTCTTACATCATCCATCAATCTATAAATGATGTTATGATCCAAGATCTTAACCTTATTCTGCGCAGCAAATTGAGCAATGTTCGGTTCAACCTCAGTATTGAAGTTGATAACGTAACCTTTTGCAGTGGCAGCATGTTCGATATCAGATTCACTGAGTTTACCGACTCCAGATCGAAGAACGATAGGTTCTACTTCTTTGGTGCCAGTTGCGTTCAATTGATCGACTACTGCTTCGACGGATCCACTCACGTCTCCTTTGATGACAAAGTAGACAGGTTTAGGACCGGTAGGATCTTTGTTCGGAGTAGAAGAATCATTTTTCTCGACTTCTTCGCCAAGAAGAGCAGATTCCTTCTCTGCCTTTTCACGTTCGCGTTTATCGTGTTCCATTTTGCGGTTCTCATTGATCGCTTCCATATCCGCGGCCAATTTATCCCTTTCTTCTTTCTCAAGTCGGAATTCAATAACACTCTTAGCCTTTGCTTCATCAGGAGCTTGAAGAACTTCATCTCCGGCGGATGGTTGTTCTCTCCATCCATCGATTTCCACTGGTGTACCTGGACCAGCTTCTTCAATCTCCATACCGGCTTCATTGCGTAGACATCTAATTCTAGCCCAAGTTTTACCAGCGACGATAAAATCTCCCGGTCGCATGGTACCTCTTCTAACCAAGATTGTAGCAACCTTACCCATAGACTTGATACTTGCTTCGATGACATAACCTTCTGCTGGACCATCTCTTTCGGCACGCATATCAAGAATTTCGGATAAAGTAACAGCCGATTCTTCCAAATCATCCATTCCTCTTCCAGTTTTGCCACTTACACATACGACTTGAGTGTCACCACCAAAATCTTCGACATCGACACCATGACGAGCAAGATCTTGTTTCACTCGCTCAACATCAATTTCAGGCTTATCGATTTTGTTGATTGCGACAATGATTGGTACCTTTGCTGCTTTGGCATGATTGATAGCTTCAATAGTTTGTGGTTTAACACTATCATCTGCAGCAACAACCAAAATCACAATATCAGTAACATTAGCACCTCTTTGGCGCATACTCAAGAAAGCTTCATGACCAGGAGTATCGAGGAAAGTAATCGTCTTCCCTGAAGGCATAGGTACAGAAAATGCTCCGATATGTTGTGTAATACCACCATGTTCTGATGCCGCAACGGAAGATTTTCGTAGATAATCAAGAATTGTAGTTTTACCATGATCGACGTGTCCCATAATAGTAACAACCGGAGCTCTTTGAGGTAGAATTGATGGATCTTCGGCTGGAGGTCTAGCTTTCAAATCTTCAGACTCGCCTCTTTCAATGATGGCCTCGAAATTGTATTCCATAGCAATAAGTCCAGCATTTTCAGCATTCAAAATGTGATCATGATTAACGCCTTCGAAACCTAATTCTTCCAATTTGTCGAGGAAATCCTCGAGCTTGACTCTGAGTGCGACGGCTAAATTCGAGACGCTGATAAATTCTGGCAAAATCATAGGGGTTGGTGCGGCTGCTTTCTTTGCTGCCTTTTCACGCTTTCTTTGCCTTTTGAGTTCTGCTCGCTCAGCAGCTAAATAACTCGCCTCATCTTCGTCTTGGTCCGTTTTTATCTCTCGCTGTCTCCTGGCTGCCTTTTTGGCTTGCTTACTATGGGCATTTTTTGGCAACGAGTGATCTCTGTGGTTTGGATTATTCCCGACATCTTCGTTGGCTCCCCAACGTCCTGATAATCTTCTTTGCCTAGTTTCTAATTCCGCTGGAGATGAAAATTCGTTGATCACTTTTTCACGCACATTCGACTCCTCCGACTCTGTCGCTAGTGGACTATAGGCGACCTGTTTTTCGGCAGGCTTTTCAACCGCATCTTCAACTCTCAGAGGTCTCAACGACTCAACCAATGGGCTTGGACTTGTCAAACCGGGGATCTTGAAGCTACTTCCACCAGCCTTACCAAACCCTGAGCCAAGTGAAGGTCCAAAAGATCCAAGAGGTTTTAACATACTGCGAGCTGATTGTGCTGATTGTGCTGGACGTACGGGTTCAGGATTTGTGTCAGGGCGTGAATTGAATATGGATCTGCTGTGATCAGTGTTTTGCGAGGGTTGACGATCATTCGTGGGACTCGTTTGTGAGGCTTCGGTCATATCATCACTTTTATTGTAACTATTTGGCCTACTCCACATATCCGCTCTTGGAACTTCGGTAAAGCGACCTCTCTCCGATGGAAATCTACTTCTCAGTGGCGTATAATTCCCGGAACTAGCTTCCTGTTCTCTTCTGGCTTGAGCCTCAGTGATAGAATCTTGTGGTTGTTGGTCGAATAGTGGCGGTCGACTTTCTCCAATTTTCTTTCTTAATTGAGTCCAATTGGATACATCTTCGGAGCGTTCGCCAATGCTTTCAGGTGGAGTAGTGGCTTCCGTTGAGTCATTGATTATTTGACTGGAAGTCTGACTACGAATACGAGAGTCATCTTTCGCAAAGAATCGCAAAGGCGCATCCTGTACAGTGTGCTGCTTGTTCATCGCATGTATATCCATAGTCTCCTTCCTTTTCGCGGCGGCCTTAGCTATCTCAATTTTCTCCTTTTGTGAACGTGGTAGTGGTCTAAAGGCTCTATTTGTCTCTGGTCCCGGCCCTGAATGTATCTCGACTTTTCGTTGTTGACTTACACGGAACTCTTCTTCGGCAGAAGGCTGTGCAGGTCGCTCTGGTTTGGGAGGATCTGGTATTCTTGACTTCATAGGAATTCCAGCAGCTGGGCGACCGAAGCTAGCAGAAGGTCCAACTCCAGGAATTTTAGAACCTCCAAAGGCCGGTTTACTGAAGCCACTTCCCATCCCAGGTCCAGGACGCCATGATGTTGCAGGTGCCTTGGGCTGCGCAAGCGGAGTTGATTCATACTCTTCAGATTCTCGTACCGCAGTACCTTCGGCTGGTGGTTTCGATCTCGAATCAGAGGATTGTAAAAATCGACGCTGTGTATGTGAAGTAGGGCCAATTCCTCCAAGTCGATGCCAACAAAAAGCGCATACCGATGGAGCTGATGTTTCCTATATTGATTTAGAATATCATAAAACCTTATAAGATTTGAGTTCCATACCTTTATTAAATTGCGACCCCTCCTCATGATTGCATTGTCGTTTCAATGAATATTTAAATAATTTTCATAAAGTTGCCATCATGATGATTGAAGGAATTTACGGGTACCGAAACGTCCTAACTACGCAATTTAATATTCCGAGACATTGTTCCAGCCCTTCACATTCACAGTCCATACAAATTAAACTTCACAACCACATAATTTCTAATACATTCTTGTATCTACGGATCATTATGCCTCCCAAGGCGAAGTCCAAGAGGACGTTTAATACTACCTCTGCTAAGAGATCATCCCCAACCACTTCAGATGAACCGCCTGCCCCCTTTACACGGCCTCCTCCAAAGCTTCAACCATTCCTAGAGAAGCTCTCGAAGTATCACATTTATATTGCGCATATCGACAAACATCCCGCAGATTTCAAAAAAAAGATCTTCTTGGTTCCAGTGCTTATGAATGTTGCAATCGTTGTAGGACTCCTATGGCGCGCTTCTACTGTCTTCCCCTTTTACATGAAGATTTGTTTTTCGATGATGGGGAATTACAACGAGACAACCATTGAAACTCATAAGATACCATTGAATGATACAGGATACGAGATTTTACGTCGTGCTTCAATATTTATGATCGATCTACTCCTCTATATTTTTGTTTGGCCATGGCCTAGAGATTTCTTTCTGGGAAGAACGATTGGTAACCCGGTCTCATGGAGATTAGGAGTAGGCTTCCGCGAAACAGAGATTATCGTGCGCCGTAGTAGAAAATGGGATCAAACAATTGGGGATTTCCTAAAGGAAGACAATGAAACGGGAAAAGAATTAATGTCATCGAATGTCAGAAAGGCGATTGAGCCATTATGGTTGTCACAAAAGACCGGATATTTGATGTTGAACAGCGAATGGGATTTGGATTGGAAAGCTATGATTCAGGCTACAAAAATGGTTGATAAGAAGACTATGGATCTTCAAGATTTCAAAACGACTGTTTTCGCATGGCACGCAGCTTATGGATGGATGATTCAAACAGAGGCTCCTATCGACCCAAATAGTAAGGAAGAGTTGGGAAGGAAGAAAATAACTGCTTTCAAGGATGAATTGACATTGATGGGGAAGGAAAACCTTTTCTTCAAATGGATTGAATTGGTTCAGTTCGAATCATCGAGACCGGAAGGATTTGGTCCAGAGCAACAAAAGGCCACAATGGAGAAGGCCAAAGTAATGTTCGAGTCACAAGGAGTCGACTTTGAAGCATTTTGGGCAAAGATTGGTGGGACTGAAGGGCTTCCTGGAATGGATTGATTTGCTTTGGAGATTCAGATGATACCCTATAGAACAAGTGATACATTTTCCACCAAAGGCATGAATAAGTATACAAATGAATACGCAGTGATCCGAATACAACATTCTGATCAAGTTGATAGGTTCTTGCTATCAATGGGGTATGGTAGAGCTATGCTCCATACACAAACCCCAACATACACATGTTTTGGTTGCCAAACATGATGCTGATGTACCTCTCAAAATCCTGATTTCTACAAGTGTAGAAAAAATGGTGACAAGTGGTACTTGAATAATTTTTGAATTACTGGTATCACACTGCTTCATTTCCGTCTATATCCAGTAATCGTGGTTTTTACGCTGCGGTTACATGAAAAGTAGCATTCTAGTCGATTATTCGATTCATTTGTTTGGATTAATGAAGTAGATTTGATACACCATTCTCAACTTCGGAAGCGATCGACATCATGCTCCTGCTGAAACCTGTTCTTCCCTTATATTCGAAATGAATCCGCCTCTGAAAGGGGGTTCCACGCTCGACAGCCTAGGAAAGCTTTATGGTTCTCCATCGTAGCAATTCATCTTACAGCCCATATACTTTTCCTAGGTCTTTACTACATCCCAAATTTACACGTCAAAATTCGGAATGGACACATCGCAACGCCATGATCAAGGAATTTACCAGATTGCTCTCCACCCTGTCACATATGTCAAACTTACACTACCTCTCTCAATCGATCCAGGGGCAGAAAGAGATCGATTTTCAATAATCAAAGCATGATCAAGACGATTTATGGTGACATTCTTGCCATTCCTCCCGTCATTCCAATTATGATTGGAGGCACAGGATACCCAAAATTATTCTAATTCGACAAGCAAGAAACCATCGTTCCACACTTCGACGGGGCCTCATTCATATCCGGATCTAGTCGAATATTTGAATGGTCAGATGCGGCTGAGCTTCTCATCAAGCACAGTGCTAAATATGCACTGCTTGTCCAATGCAGCCTTGTCGGCGATTCCGCTTTGTAATTCTCGGTGGCTTTCCGGGACGGAGTTAATGCATACAAAGCATCTTGTTTACTTGGGTATCTCCACATCTAAAATCGTCATCTCGGGAGATTCTGCTGGAGGAAACATTGCGGTTGTGTTAAGACATGTTTCTGAGCAGGAATCAGATGGTTGTGATGATTATTTCTTACCCAATCTTGTCAATTATACATTGTGGGGTTCATCTATTGATCTCCCGTCTCAAACTTGTGCCCATATCGATACGCATCGGGATTACATAACAGATCACCTAGCGGGCTTCACATTAGAATGGGGGATCAATCTCTATTTCCAAGACCCAATGGAAATCACGGATTCTTGGTTCTCGTTACTACTCTATTCATTTCCTAACCAGTACCAATATGGATGGTGGCTGAAAGGCAGAGGGAGCCACTTAGCCATCCACTCATTGAGTTTGCTGCGGAGATGAAGGAAGTAGAGGGTAATAAAGTGGATTTGCATGAATTTTAAAGTACACCTTATGATATTCTCCTCGTGGGGAATAAAATGGGATGACACAAAAAAGCAATGAACGCGGCAACTGCTGCAGATCGATTTTTGGACTTTTCCGGGAAACTTGCCAATTCTTGGTAACATAAGGATTTAAATTGATGGATTGACTGATAGCCTAAAGTACAGCCAACGAAATTTTGTAACGTGGTTCACTTGATGGAAGTTACGTGCAGAGGCTGGAAAAGGTGAGTGGACCGTCTCGCTCCGAGCTTTCAAAACTTTCATCCTTGCCATAATGTTTGAAAGTGATGAGTATATCAGAAAGTAAAATTCCACATGTCATCATTGTTGAAGTTATTATTGTATCTTGTCTTACCAATCCAGATGTGATTTTCAAAATCATGCATGTTCCTGATCTGCCTCTGTAGTTTAGAAGCAAGTACTCCACGATTTGTCCCGAGGTCATTTTTCCTTGTCCTAGCCTCTTCTGATATTCTTTCGACATTCTGATTAGCTATTGGTTTTGTTCCTTACAGTTTTCCTCGTCAGCTAATGCCGATCAAAAACTCTAATGGTGTTTATTAACATTACTATCATCCAATCAAAACTCATCACAGCTCTTTCAAAGTTTTTGTTGCATATCTATGACCTTTTTCTATAGGCCACATTCTAATAAGAAGCGTTCGACTAGTATTCGATAGCCTTGGTAATCTAATTTTATAAGTCACTAAGACTCGAGTACCGTCATTCCCACATCCCTATGACCAAATCACATTTCATTTACACTTCTGTTACAAACTAAGATGACGATGAAGAAATTCATCCTAACAAACTTGTAAATGCCATTCATAGGGTCGCTCTTCCAAGAGCCGCTAGAATCCACTTTACACTAGTACCTGACATATCATCTCAATTCACACATTTTGATCTTCAGCTAAACGGGTGATATACCTAAAGTGGCAATAAGCAGTGTGTATCCTAGGAGGGGTTGTCTTGTCATCTTTAATCCCCTCTATAGCTTCCTTGGCTCCTCCTTCATCTTCGTCGCACCATTACTCAAGAGACAATGTCAGAATGTCTTTCATTATAGCGACTTGCGTTATACTGTACCTTAACAAGGCAGACAGTTTCAACTTTGTCATGAGATTTGAATGTCATCAATGGGTCAACAATTATAGGATTGAGGTCTACTCCTTTCAAACTCTAAAGACCTTGCACTCGATGAAGTATCTGCTTGTCAAACTCGAAAATCACTTGAGCTCAAAATATCATCTTACTGTCAACCATGATTTGTGGCTTTGAATAAAACCTAAACACTTTTTTTTTATGTCTCATAAGCATTGCCGAGCGGTCATGGGACAATCTATGTTCAAATACCGCAATTAGTGCAGATCGCCCATGAGCTAATTGATACCACAGAACTAGTTTCAGGCTGAATAGTAAATTCTATGTGTGCGCCTCAGGGAAACGTCATTCATTATTCGAGATCATCCCTAAATTAGACTTCAAACATGATAACTAAATATATGCTTTATCTGATAGGATTAAGTAACCCCTATATTGATCGTTTTTTTCTTAGTGTATAACTTCACGAACGCATATAAATAATTCCCCAATTTTTCTTCACGTTCTGATCATACCCAATCACTCTTTTACAAGCATTCGCGAATCTATTACTCGATTTACATAATATACATATATACAATCGCTTTCTACACAATCGCTTTCTGAACAAACAATCAAATTCAACTCAACATCTACAAAATCATAACCATGAATCCCAACAACACCATGAGTTCCAACAGCACCGATAACTTTTACGTCGGAATCACCTCCAAAAATAGCACTTGCGCCAGAGCTATCACCTTGAGATCATGTATTCCAATACATGATGCAAAATCCATACGTGACGAGCAAAAGCCCGCCTACATTGCAGGTGTCTCGATCGCCTTCTTTTTCATCATTATTTTTGCTATCGCCATACAAAATCTCCGCGCTCGCATTGCCTCGAACAGGTCTATGGATGAACAGAAACGAGTTGAAGAAGGAAGAATGACCAAGGTTGTTCAGCAGGTCACTGGTAGTGAGATGGTGACTGATAGTGAAAAGACAACTGGTAGTGGAATGCCAACTGGGATTCTAAAGACAACTGGTAGTGGAACGACAGTTGGTACTTTAAAGACAACTGGTAGCGGGACGACAGTTGGTACTTTAAAGACGACTGGTAGTGGAACGACGTCCGGTAGTGAAAAGACGACCGGTAGTGAAAAGACGTCCGGTAGTGAAAAGACGTCCGGTAGTGAAAAGACGTCCGGTGGTGAAAAGGCAGATCAGGTTTCAAAGAATCCTGTCAAGTTATGAGGACACGCAGTCTACCTAAGAGATCGAGGAGGTAGAAGAATAAGGGATGGGAAAAGTTTGGGCTGTGATTTTCTCCAGCGCGGTTACGATAAACGATTAAGGAAATTTGGATGATAATTAATGACGGTCTATTTTGTATGATAAATGTTAAGTAATTAAATACGGTTCTCATGAACAATTCTGATGAATTTCTTTTTAAACATTACTTATCACCTTGTATAATCTTTGCGTGAATTCTCTATCATTTTATCGACCCCTCAAATATTGCCGCTGTCACTCCATTCATATGATTCAAATATTGTTTCTTTTTTCTGAAGACGTTTTTCTGAATGGTTTAAATGTCTCTGGAAAGATGAGGAAACATTATTGCTTAGGACAATGACATTCATCGAGATTGGCTGGGACCGGAACTCTTGTGATCAACGCCGTGTTGGGATATTTTATCTGCTGGGTAAGTGATTCTGTGACTTATAATTGAGCGTTGAAAGTTCCTCAAACTTCGGAAGTTGTCAACGTTCGAATGTCAAAGGAATTAAATGACGTGGATGTCTTATGTCGTCTTTGAAAAGGCTGTGCTAGTATTTAGCATCCGTCATGCCAACTATAGACAGATAAAGTCTTGAAAATTTTCCGACTCATCATTGGATTCGACATTGTAATTGGTGATTATCAAATCTTTTGGTGATTGAGCTAGATTGATAGCCAAAGTAAATCCTTGACACTAGTACTAATATGTTTATTCTAGAAATTTCATCACAGACTTTGATCGGCCGCCCGAAAGTTTATTTTATACCTTCCACCTATCAATTTTATCCTCATCATGAACTATCACTGCCCCCTTTAACAGACATATTTGATCTAAAAATAGTAGTCCCTTTAACATACCTGCAGTAGCACAAGTCGAATGTCATATCAAACGAAGTATGGAATTCAGAGCTCTGGGCTATCTTGTCCTAAAAGTTAAACCTTCTTCCATCCAAAGCCTCTCTTAAAGCGTAAAAGTATATGTTGGCCTGTAATCTCATCCATTCCTCACTTTCACCTTGAAAGATAAGAAAGGAACCGTTGAAGCTAAAGTAGGGAAAACATTACACCATATTACTATCTAATTTCAATGAGTACTACCGCCCACACGCACTTATCTGATACTTTATCTACCGCTGGAACTTTACGTTTTCAATAAAGTTTTATTGTCGGAAAAATATTCCAACCAGAATAAAATGAAAGCTTGTGACATAAATCTCAACACACAATATAATTTATAGTGTGGAATGACCTTATCATTACAGAAGAAATTGTAGGTGAAATGAACCCTGAATGAGAAAATAATAGATCTTTATCCCTACAAAGCTTAACTACATAGATAAAGTATCTAGATTGTCCATGACGGACCGCGATCATGAAATTACATCACGCAAAACTTCTTCGCACCTTCGTTTAAGCGAGATGTCATATCTGTCCCCCTCATTTTAGCGCACGACTAGCATGAAGACTAAGATATTAGACTCATAACTCTGTCTCCCCCACACAGAAAGAGAATTAAATCTCTTAGCTCGTGGACTAGATATCAGTAGTTGATACTTGGCACCAATTCAAAACCCAAAGGTAGAAGAAAACCGAAATTTATAATGATGACCTGGACTACCATTGTGCTAGACCATACCGCTAAGCGCATGAAAACCGATCTTGTTGTACAATTTATGCTTATCCAGAGTAGTTCATTTCAGTTTAGAGCTCACTGAGTACTGCAAAGACTTTTAAGTACCAAGATACTGAAGTCTCTGGACTAGATTCAATTGTTTGTCTTTAGCGGGTAGACCTGTTCTTGGGACTTGGCCGGTTTGCAAAGAAATTTTCTACATAAAGGTTGTCCCGCCCTCATTTCAAAACTTTTACTGTCTTCCTCTTTGTACCAACATTCAGAAATATGTTCGCGCATGCCTTTACACACAAACCAGACATAACCATGACTAATCCAGCCAACATGACTTCTCCCGAAGTCCATCAATGTGAATCTTTATTCCAAACATTGTCCTATTTCCCATTATTTCTATCAATAACACTTATCTTCTTCCCACCATACTTCTACATCTCGAAGATGATTACATTTTTTTTCTTGACTTACCCTATTTCCAACTACAAAATTGCTACATTTCAGCCCCATCTTTGGAAGAACACGGTAAAAGTTCTCGTATCGCTCACAATTCTGATGAGTCTAGACCTATACTTCATCTTCTACTATGGCATCTATTACATTGCGAGTAAATCACATGCGTTTTCACGTTTGAAACAGAGTGGAAAACTCACGCTCCTCGCATTTATGCTCACCCTAAAACCACACTGGCTTTTGGTTGTCACTATTTACGAGATTGGTGAAGTGTTGGCAGACGAAACACTCTCATACGAGAGGATAATAGGGAGACTAAAGGGAATACACAAAGCCGAGACCGAAGCAGACAGTAAGAAGGAAATGGAAGTTTCTTCCGATCTCAAACATTCAGAAAGTCAACCTCCCTCGTCCCAAGCAAGAGATCGTCTTTTCCTCAATCTCGTGGATTTCGACATCAACGAAGAAGGGCAAACACATCTCGATAAGCATTCTACTGTCGACGAAACAATATCCCCGACTTTTTCTCTTTCTCCATTTCATTTTACTACACTCCGGTCAAGAATCACAGTAACCCTTCCAAGCACTCTAACATCAAGAATCCGTAAAATGATCGATTCAGCTACCCGAGATCTGGAACCCATAGAGAGACATAAAGCGGTACGAATGATTGTAGAAACCGAGCAGTATATAGAGAAATTGTACTCGAGATCAAAATCTAACATACCACGAATGAATGAACAATTGGAGGGATTGGAAAGAAAATTGAAGGATATTCTTGAAAATGCAGAAATGACTGCTGCTAAGATTGAGGCCGGTGATAAAAATGAAGATGAAAGTCAAGATGAAGAGGAAATGGAATCGGGTGTGTCGACTCCCTCAACTTTTTCAGGTGAATGGACACCTGTTGAATCATCATCGACTCACGCGGCCCGCTCTGAATTCACATTTGAGGATGATGCTGAGGATAAAGAGGAGGACATGCCGTCTGATTCGTTGACGCCTTCAACTTCTTCAAGGCCTTCATCACCTGGTCTGACGCCTTTGAGTTCATCATTTTCTCCACCCCAATCCTCACCCAGTTCAACAACCACCATCACCGGTCGCCCCTGGCATCTTTTCCTCGTTGATACTCTCTACAAATGCGACAATCCCCTACATGATGAGTGGAGAACCACCGAGCTCTTCAACGCATGGTGTAAGAAGAATTTATGGTTTGCCGTTACAGAGGGAGAAATTGAGCTTTTGGAGAAATGGAAATCATGGGCTTTAGATGATAGACCTGTTGATCAGAAGTGGAATTTGTAGATGATGCGGATTGGAAATGTGCACCGGGATTGATGGATTGATGAATGTCTCAAGGTCAAGTTGAAGTGGTTAGGATAATTTGTAATTAGACATAGATTGATATATTAGAAGTCGTGGAAAGTTTGGTTTAGAATAGACATTAATAATAATCGAACGAAGACCATCTCATGATCATTTACTCGGTTGCTTCAATTGTGAATCTACGAAAAAGAGAGGTGAAAATTAAAAGACCTCTCAGCATGTCCGTTTGATTGAGATTCCGGCGATCGGAATAATGAAGATCGATGATGATTTAAATGGTATTGACTTGATTGAAACCTTTGATATGCGACTGTCCGAGAGTCACCAGAGTCGCACATCATGTAGCGTCAGCCTATCTATTCCTATACTCTTTACTTCACTCCTCAATAATCAACCCACAACATTCCCGCCAACACCCTCACACCATCCTTTGATATTTTCCGTCACAACCCTCCTCAATTTCTCCACACTACTTATTCCATACCAAGCAACATGTGGACTCAGAATCAATCTTCCGCTATCCCGCAATTCGCTATCTCTCGCTGCTCGCACTAACGTATTATCTTCTCCGGCTGGTTCTTCTACATAAACATCCGTTGCAGCTCCTGCAATTTTGCCTTGCTTCAATGCATCTACTAAATCCTCCTCATTGACTATTCCTCCTCGTGCGATATTGATGATGAGAGCATCTGGTCTCATTATTGATAGTTCCGCCGAGGCAATCATATTTTTGGTACTGGGTGTCAAGGGGAGAGAAAGGAAGAGGACGGTACTGGTTTTCATGACGATGGTGAATGGGGTATAATTTGGACGGGCTTCGGATTCAGGAACACCTTTTCGTTCGCACATTTGAACGGTCATTCCTAAAGCCCGACAGAGGTTTGCTACTCGATTTCCTATGCTTTGTTAGTTTTATGGTTTGTGTGTTGTGGGATTGCGGGCGTAGTCTCCAGTGGCCCAGTCCGACAAGAAAAGAACCAGAAGCTTTCAATGCCGGAAGCTCATTCCTTTTAGAGATTCAAAACTTTGTATCGTTGGACTGCAGTCAAGACTATTGGATACTTTGTTCCTCATACGGAATACATCATTCAGACTACTGACTACCTTGGTTTGAAAGGAGATATGAATTCTATAAACTGCCATGTCACATGATCTGGCCAACTTTGACGACATCACCTAGACAATTTCTCCCAATGATTATAAGAGAAATGTGAAGCGAACTACGTTTCACTCATTCCCTCGATTCCACCCTCAGAAATAACCCCAAGAAAACTTAAACTGCAATCTTACCTAACTCTCCACCCCCTACAATTCCCACCACTTCCCCCCTAAATCCTGTCATCAATCCCCGATAGAAATGCTCACTTAAACTTCCCTTCTCCTTCCATTCTTTTCCCTCTCTAGTTCTCTCATGCATACCTACTACATTTCTTCTAAGCGCCATATACAACGTTAACCCGTGCTCTGACACCGCTTCATTACTTGCCGCTGGAACATTTGATACCGAAATCCCCTGTTCTTTACAGTAAGCAATATCGACATGATCTGTTCCGATGGCGAGAATAGCTACATGCTTTAAATTCGGTAGTTGGGATAGAATGGTTGAGGTGAGGAAGAAACGGGTGGAGATTAAGACATGGGCGGGTTTGAGATATGTCATTAGTTCGTCACCTTTTGGAGGAGGATTTGGTAGTTCGGTGACGGTATAAGGGATTGGGAGAGATGAGAAATCTGGTGAGGGTGTATGGATTGGATCAAGACGGAGGATATGGAGTGTTTCGGGGAGGTTTGGACGAAGGGTTTGTGGAGTTGAGTCAACCATACTTGCTTGATAAATTGAGACGGGATTGATCGATTAAATGAAAAGGTCTGCTTTTCTCTGAGTTGTAGTCTTGCACGCAGTTTGGAAAGCAATGAAGAATCAAAATGAAATCTATATGATGAGGAACAAGATAAGAAAGAACGTCTAGTAAGCATATGTCTATCAAAAGGCGTAAAGTTTTAGTGGAACCTTTCCCCACATTTGAGGTTCGGATGATTGTCCGTGATAGAAGGCTTAGCTTATCAGATTGGACGTCCACCGTGGACCAGCAGTTGGACATTACAAATAATTCATGTTTTGCTTATCTTCCGACAAAGATTATGGTGACATCTGAGCTTGGATTGGAAATTGGAAAGAAATGATTGAGATGTTGTCGATGCGGTACAATCAATATCAGCCGAACTACAGCTGATGAAGGTAGCCTTACGAGTCAGAAAAATCTCGATGAATGAGGCATGTACTGGTCATTCCTCCCACAAGAGAGATACTGATGGCCTTTCATAACGAAAGTGATCGTGTATATTGGTATGCAATTAAAAACCAGTGATAAAGTGCAGATTTGATCATCAATATGATCTACTCCTATCCTATCCTATCCTACTCCGACGATACCAATCCAGCCCAATTCAATGGACAACTGCCATCAAAATAAACACCAATGCAATACAATCTATGCCGCATAAGTTTCTCCAAGACCAAGCTGACAAGGACCAAACAGTACACCACGATTTCTCGACCATCTCCGCTTCATTACGCATCGCCTTCAGGAATTTATTGAGTTCAAACTCCGTTTATCCATATCTTGAGAATGGAAGCTGTGAAATCCAGACATGCGGTTGATTTACATGCCAGAGTTCTTGGCAGCTAAGTAGTTTCAAAAGTGTTAGTACACCAAAGAAATTGATCTTAGAAAATGAAAAGGTGAAGCCCAGGGGAAAAGGACGATCATATGTTCTGGAAAAGAGAAGAATTTTTGTAGCGTACCTTGATTAACATTGGCAGAATCGAAGCTAACGACATTTCCCTGAGCATCTGTCATTGAGGCAGTCGATGCATCTACTGCGCGTGCTGCGAGTTGAATAGCTGTATTTTTGTCAGCAGGTGAAAAATATATGGCTCCGGTGATACGGGAAGCGGAAAGGGGACTGTGGACGACAAAGATAGGCCGGCGTGTGGAAACTTGGGCTAACATACGTGTGGCAATCGCCATAGCGACGAAAGAAAGAATAGCGACGAGTGTGAACTGCATGGTTGCTGGTGGGTATGTTTATTTAGGTATTGAGCTTAAAAAAAATGCAAAAGACTGTCTAATGATAGTGATGATTCAATGAAGTCGACCGGCAACAAGTAATTGCGTATAAACAAGAAATTAATCAATGATTGATAGTTGAATAGATAGATAAGGAACGAGATGAAAATGGTGATAAAACGAATCCCCCATACTTCGAGGTCATTGTCTTTATATCTTTTCTTCATCGAACCGTCAACATCCCACAAACTCAAAACGAGGATCTAGACTCAAACCTGCGCCTCTCGCTTCCCAAAGCCATCATCATAAAATTCATCCAATACCTATGAAGAGATGATTTCGAAGGGGCACCTATCAACGTGCCAATTCCATGTCTACTCAAATCCATCGCTTTGCTTGATTCGCAGATATCATGATTCGAGCAGAAACCGGGGTTCACTGCATTACAAATTGGGTGATATTCACATGGCCATGATACATCGAATGTATGGACAAGGCTTATGTTGTATAGAGTGTTATTTAAGCTCGTGGATATTTCTCAGATTTGCTGGGGGAAGTTGGGGATAATGATGAAGAAACTTGGATTCATGTGTTGTAAGGATCGGAAGAAAAAAGGTGATGAAACATGGATGAAGTGAAGCGAGATGCAAAGATGGCTGTCATCCCAACATTACCCGTGAAGCTTCAAAAACGTCCAATGGTCCGATAGAATAACAATTTTTCATGCGTAGAAGGTTTGAGGAAAACGGGAATCTTGAGATCCGAACGGATGAACTTTTGGGGGCTGTAGATGTTGTGGAGGAATAAGGTTTTCTGTTGTTGTTGTTTATAGATTTGAGGCTGGGTGGTTTGGGAAATGATTGATGACAAGCTTCTTAGACAGATACCTGATAATGATATGTAAGTACCTAGTAAATTGACCATTGCTTTTGATCTGTAAATGGCCTTTGAGTATTTGACTTGCGATTCGGATTGTACCTACCTACTTGGCAATGAAAACGTGGCTTTGAAGAGGTTACTACTGACTGGGTATACGTACCTGAGTGACTCGAGATGTTCGTCCTTTGTACTTTGAGATGATGACATATAAGGAAAATAATCTTTCAAGCTTAAAACAGGAGCTCTTTGAATGATGATGAAAAAGAGGGGGTTTATTGTCAGCTGCACTTTCAATAACCTTACAAAAGAAGTTGAAACAGGAACTTCATCACCGTCGTCGCCATGGTATCAACATCAAAGTTTGTTGGTTAATTCGAACCACTCCAGCTTCATCCTTCACGACTGGAAATGAAATATAATCATCATTGATATGAAGCATTCAAAAGCAAGCATATATTCAATCACTCATCTCATGCCATATAGTATTTCTACCGACCGACCAGCCGACTAACGGAATTGAATGAACCGAGCGAGCCGGAGATCTCGGACTAGAATGATCCATCATCTCAAAAGTCCGAATCCGGAATGGAATGGAATGGATAATGCACAATTCAATAATTATCCACTCCAATCGAGATTTATGCAAATCATAGGTAACCTTACCTGAAACATTCATCATCGATTTCCACAAATCAAGACTACCACGACTACCTAGGTAAAGCTTATCGATAACCCCCGCTATGAAGTCCCACAACACCCGAGCTCCTTCTACCGGTAATGGCCTTGCTGACATTCACATTCACATTCAATCACAACAACCTTCCTCTCAGACTTCACTTCCACTCAAATCCCTCATCTCAACAACATCAATAACCTCATTTCACCAACTCACGCTCATCACAAAGTTCGTCAAGTCCAATAGAGTTAATACATTACATGAATACAAATACAAATTCAAATACGATTACAAATATTCATACAAACACTCGCATCCACATTCGTATCCCCTACCCTTACCGTCAGGTCGACAACTACAACTCTATTCAAATCCGACCCTCAATACAACCCCAAATTCATCAACCAACCCATCTTCACCAGTAACACCAACAATAATGGCAACTCCAGATCATTGTCTCTATTGTTTCGAAGTTTTAACTGCTCATCTCGAAAAACGACAACCATTAGGTTTGGAAAAGGTTCAGGAATTATGGACATCTTATCCTAAAGGTCTCGAATTACAAAACACCGAAGAAGAGGAAGAAGAAGACGTTGATCTTCAAAATACGGCTTCTCATCTACCAAAAACAAATCCAAGACCAGATCCAAATTCAACCACAAATTCAGCACGTCATCCTATTCTCCAACGAATTACACGATCTGCTTCCGGAACCAGTACGCCATCTTCTAGTTCCTCCGAACGAACATCAACCTCCAATTCCACATCTGCAACTACTCCCTCTAGTTCAACCACCTCATTCACCCCCATCGGTATCTCCCCTACTCCACGCCAAACAACTCAACTCTCCCCTCCCCGCAGTCTCCGCGATTGGTCCACCCCCCTCTTCGTAACATGGAATACTCTTTCCTCCTCCTCACAACCCCATCAACAATCTCCCTCTCTACGCGGCTGCATCGGTACTTTCTCCTCCGAACCCCTCCTCACATCTCTACCCGAATACGCAATAATCTCCGCTCTGCACGATTCCCGCTTCGATCCCATTACACTGCGGGAACTCCCAACTCTCGAGGTTGCCGTCACTTTACTCACGGATTTCGAAGAGTGTGCTCATCCGCTCGACTGGGAAATCGGAGTTCATGGAATCAGGATCAGTTTTTATCATAAGAACAAGAGGTTTGGAGCATGCTATTTACCTGATGTGGCGGTGGAGCAGGAGTGGGGAAAGGAAGAGACGGTTGTTAGTGCGATGAGGAAGGCGGGCTGGGGAGGAAAGAGGGAGAAGTGGAGGGAAGTGAGCCAGTTGAGTGTTGTCAGGTATCAGGGAAGAAAAGAAAGTGTTAGCTGGAAGGAATATAATGAGTGGAGGACTTGGGTAGAGAAGCAGGGCAAAAACGTTGAGACGAGGAATTAGAGGGGATGGATATTACACCTTCTAGATACTGGAGATAGGAACAGGATGTGAAGGAATCTCACTATCATCGATTTAAGCGGCTGGTAAAAGTGCGCGGGGTTATGGAAATAGGGAGAGCATAAGATACAACATACAATGATTTATGACAAGTTACAACAGATAGAGATCTAGTTGGGGGGGGGGTAGGGATTCATTTAATTATCTCATTCCTTCTATTCATTCTACTTCACTCCCTCTCTTTTTACACCATCGCATCTACTTCCCCCACCCGCCACCTAGTCGTAGGAGAATAAACAGACCGGAATTGACCACTGGCAAAACCCTCTAATAATCCAATTGCTCCGTTTCAATTCAAAGAATAAAATTAGACAGTAAAGGTTTGTAGGATTTCCTCTATCGATCCATCCATCCATACATACATACACACTACAGCTTCCCTCCACCTGAACCTCTGGTATGTCTAAATCTCGAATTATCAGTAGACTTACCTCAACCTCAATCTCTCTCCAATACCATTGTGTCGTACACCCCACATCCATATAAATCGCACTCAATCAGTATATATTGATGAATCCATTCCTCACATCTCGAGCAGTGTGCTGGATACTATTTTCTAGTAAGACTAGAGATATCGCGAGTGGATTGACCTTGCCTCGTAGCTAGTATGTTCACGTGTATCTCATGTTTCATGCATACATACATATATACATACATACCTAGACAGGTACACAAACACTTCGTTCCAAGACTCTTCCAAAGCATTCGAGTATTTTATTCTCAATTTCATTACTCGCTAGAGAAAAACATAAAAAGCTCCTCGGCTCCTCGCTATATGCTTTCCTATCCTATGGTATATGTTACTCCCGTCCAAGCGTAACCTTCCCTCCACACTATCCATATCCCTATCCCTTCCCTTCCCTTTCCCTCCCAAATATAAAATACAAATGGATATCCAGTAAATCAACTAAGCACAATCACTACTCATAAGTTGTGATGTCATTAATATATGTCGTAAGTTCTCGTCTTGGGTCGTTCATCTCGTCTTATTCCTTTTCCAACCACTTGCTCTCATTCACCATTATCTCCAACCACCTCATCGTACCTATCAAATCAATCTATCTCCAACATGCGAACTTCCTTCCTATCTCCCTCAATTTTCCCTTGCTAATTCCTCTCCAATTTCTATTCCCTCTCTTTTCATATTCTCCGCTTAGACTTCCCGGCGGTAAAGGCGTCAATGGTTTCGTCATCGCTCTCCTAGTCCCCAGCTTCTCCCTTTCCCCATTTATTTCATCGCCTTCCGCCCCATCCACATATACCCCCGATATCTCATCCCCAAATTCTCCTCTATCCATCATTTCCGTATCCATCAAAGCCCTCTTCCTTCCCTCCACAACCCGTCTAACAATCAACGCGAAAGTTTCCTCGATATTAACAATACTCCTCGCGCTTGTTTCCATAAACCCACAATTTCTTGCCCTAGCCCATTCCAAACCCTGCGAAGCCGTCACCTCGCGCGACTCTTGCAGATCGCATTTATTTCCCGCAATGATTTTAATCGGAGGCGTATACCCAGAATCGAATCCTCCCCCTTGTATTGACTTTGCACTTGAGCTCTGGAATTTTTTTGTTCTTGAACGAGATTTCGAAGGAGAAGATTCGGCCTGCGCTCTTCTCCATTCTTCGCCCCGAACTTCTCCCTCCATAGTAACTAATTCGTCGAACCAATCTAGCGCATCCAAACTTTCCCGTCGCGTAATATCATATACCAATAAGAAAGCATCACTTCTCATGCTCCCATTGGCACTTTGCCACATCCCGCGATATTCTTCTTGGCCTGCGGTGTCGGTTATGGAGAGATGATATGTTTGGCCATCGATGCGTCGGGTGAGGGTATAGGAATCTTCAATGGTAGGGTCGTAATCAGATGTCCATTGAGATTTTACGAGGCGGAGGGTTAAAGCGGATTTGCCAACGCCACCGTCGCCGAGGATAGTTATGGTTATGCGATTGGAATCATAAGAAGTTGCTGCCATGATTTGGTCGTGTTGTATGGTGAGGTATTTGCGGAGACGAGGTAAGAGGGAAATATATTGAAGAGTGATCGATTGGTAGGATTCGTCTAAGAGCGAAAGCAAAAGGACAAGTTGTTTGAGAAGGTGTTTGAGGTATGGTAGAAGTAGAATTGAAACCGTCGCTCGAAACCAAATTGATTGTCGCAGATACCTGTTCTTAACTGAGCGTTCAATGTCCGTTCAATGTCTGTTCATTCGTTCATTCATTCGTTCGCTCGATCGTTTGTTCGTTCGTGTATGTAGGTATTGTATGAATGTTTTCCTCCAACCTTCCTGCCTTCCTCCACATTCACTCACGAATTCCCTTATATCCTTTCTCCTTTCTTTCCGTTTCCCAATTGCGCCAAACCTTCGATCCAATTGATTTAAAACAATTTGATCCAATTCGAATACCCTTCTTTCAACTAACTTACGAAAACCCAATTGTCTTAGGGTCGAAAGAAGAAATTCCGCACAGACTGTAATATAAATATAATCTATCCCGCGTCTCTTTTTAATTCCAATCCATCTTACCGTTATCCCCTTTCTTTTAATAGTATGTCTTCTCTTCAATTGGGGTTGGCGTGTATATATTCTCCTATTCTCTTGAAGAATGGAATCTTCTATACATTTGTAAACTTTGAGGACCTACATGTAACGGTGAGAAAAGAAAGAGAAAAAGAAAAAGGTGTGGCACACCCAACAATTGATTTGTACAACCACGCCCCTCAATTAGTCTTCTCCAAATTCCCGAGACAAGCAAGCAGACAAGGGAAGGGCAGGACGTGAACGGTTGTGCGATTATGTTGAGTTAAGTCATGCCATTCGATACTGGTCTGATATCAATATACCTGGGCAGCATCTCCCTGCTGTGCAAGTCGAGCGATGAAGGTTCCCCTGGTAAATTATCTGGCCTACCTATTGGAAAGACATTTGACTCCAGCTCTCTATGCTTTTTCCCATTTCGTTTGACTCGAATGTTTGTATTGGGTAATCCGTCCCCGAGTCCCGAGTCAATGTAAGACCTTATGAAGACGTGGAAGAAAAAAAAGGTAATCTGAATCGAATCCTAGACTGAACTCTCCGGGGAAGGAAAAGAAATGGAGATTTGAGAGATTTGAGAGATTGGGTTGAATGGAATGATATGATAAAAGGTAAAAGTGCGGAGATATATCAGGGGGATGTGAACCAATGAAATATGAGAATTGAAGTATGAAAAGGTAGATGCAGGTAGGGATTATTGGAACGGTGTTGTAGATGGATAAGATGGATCAATAGAAAAATTGGTCTGTGAGGTGAGCCAGTGGGTGAGTGGGTGAGTGGGTGAGTGAGTGGGTGAGTGAGTGGGTGAGTGAGTGGGTGAGTGAGTGGGTGGCTTGGCGGGCGGACGGCCGAGATGGTTTAATTGTGATTTGTTCTTTTTGGATTTCTTTTCTCTTTCTTGGTACTTGGTAGGAGAGATATAAAGCAAGCAAGCAAGCAAGCAATTGATCAATTAATCAATACATAACTAAGTATTGTGTACAGACTATTCTTATTCTTCATATCTTTCCTCAAATTCCTTGTGTCATCAATTCATGCGGTCCTCGCTTCATTCGTCCATCCCCTCCCATTGAATTGAAGAAATATACTCGAGTAGTGAGGAAGTATTCAACTGGTTGCAAGCTGCACCTTGAATAGAATATAA
Source organism: Botrytis tulipae (assembly GCA_004786125.1). NCBI lineage: Eukaryota > Fungi > Ascomycota > Leotiomycetes > Helotiales > Sclerotiniaceae > Botrytis > Botrytis tulipae. Next base: position 51,173 of record PQXH01000181.1, read on the forward strand.
TCTCATCGAGTCATGCTTCCTTTGCGAATAAACCACCAGGCACGAGATTATTAGTGAGGCTGGTCTAACATGGGTTGGGGAGGTGCTTGAATCTTTTTCTCTCTTGTTATTCCGCTACACTCATTGAATATTTGAACCATTTGTTTTTATACTATTACATAGGTAGATAGTAAGACTATTGATGTGTATATCAAATATAATTGAATAATATATTCCATCTCCCATCTCCTATCTCCCATCTCACTCACTCCTCAAAAGGCCTAAGCTCACTCATCTCCATCTTAGAGGGTCCCTTATCGACCAGAATTGCATTTATCGTCACCATCTCCTGTCTACGACAGCCATCTCTCACATGTGCATCAAACGTCCCTATCACTTCATCTTTCCCACCAGGTCCTCGAGTGCTTCCCCTTCCTGCTCCTTCTCCTCCTCCTTCAATCCTCCCCTCCCCTCCCCCATTCTCCTCATCTCCCTGGTTTGTTCCATCAGAACTAGGTCTCGTACGATAGTCCTTCCAACAAAAGCATAGGAAGCAACACAAAAAGTAGGCTATCGAAATGCCACAGATTAATCCAAAAGCCAATGCTGGAAACTTTCGTTTTATTTCTATGGCCAAATCGTCATTCAGAGTGTCGGTGGAATTCGAATAAGAGGAGGAGGAGGAGGAGATATTTTGTGCGGGTGAGGTGGCTGCATTCATGGTTGCTGGCCTTGAATATCAATTTGTTGGTATGTATTTCGTAAACTCTTTGTCGTTTCTAAGAAATGACTCGTATGTCCTTTTCGTATTGTTCAAGATATTCTTGTGGACATATATATCTTACCTAAGAAACCTTTTTTTATAGTTAATTGTGTTCTTCACTAAGAATGGAACTATAACTTAGCGGTTCTCTTCGTAGGAGAAAAAACAGGCCGGAATTGACCACTAGCAAAGCCCTTTAGCAATTCAATTGTTCCATTCCAACTCAGAGAATCAAATGTTTAAGAAATTTAGATAATTGAAGATCATTCAAGGATTCATTCAATGTTATTAACTTTTGTGATTTTATTATCAGTTGACTTATTATAGAATTTATTATGGCAATAATTTTGGCCTCTTTTTTCTCCTAAGTAGAGCGGTTCTAGCTTCTAAAACTTTCTAGACTCGTGACCTTCAAGTATCTCCTCTCCAAGAAGTGCCTAGCAAGTTGATATATATCTTCATGCGGTAGAGAGAACGGATCCATTGAATACTGACTGACTGGCATGAGTTGGTATTCTCGGAGATCGGGTAAGTTGGTATGCCTTTATACCAGGTACACAAACAACTAAAAATGACCATCATATTAGATTGGATGGGCTTACCCCATTGCCAAAAATAGGGTATAGGTCAGTGGCGCTATAGGAATAGGGGGTGGGTATCTTTTAATTGATTAATTTTTCCATTTCCTTGAAACCTAACTAAGTACCCACCGCAAGAACGTCAATTCCCATTCATATCTGCACTTTAGTAGGAAGATTTCTCAATCGAGAACATCAAACTAAAACATACATTGAAATGAAGAGAGAAAGCACCCCGTCTTGCAACTATCGCACCGCTAAATTAAATAAACCTTTGCTTGATCAATAATACCCTTCCCATCATCAAGTCCATACCGACTTCCAGATACCCATATGCATAAATAAAGAGGAGGAAGCTGTGAAAACTCAATCCCCCAAAAAGTAATTCGAGATGAGGCCAAAGTCCTAAGAAGTGAAAGTACAAGTCCTATTCCCAAATCCCTCATAAACCAATTGCCATAGCAATCAGCGAGCAGAGAAAGATTGAGAAATCATTAGATCAGGGATCCGAAGATCGAAAAGTCGTAATAAAACAAAATGAAGAAGTAAAATGGTTTCGAGATCAAGGACAAGGGTCAAAGATCGTGTTGGTGATGGAGTAATGCAAGTACTTAAATGTACCACATGCCAGTGCGAAGCTTCGAGATGACTTCCGGATTAACCTTATCATTTTGGTTGACTTGTCCCAACGGAAGAAGTGGAACATCTTCAACCACCAGCTGACTTGACCCAGTTTGACTAGAGGGTGCCTTACCAGCGACTCTGTCTTGGGCTTCCTTTGCCTGCTTCTCGAGAAATTTCTCTCCACCGCGAGGTCCCGCACTATGGCCCTTAGCTTCATGGGCACGAGCACGGTTAGAAGCCAAATGTGCATAGTAGACGGCAGGATCTGAGAAGAAATTAGTATAAATAAAATGTCCGAGAGTTTAGAAACTTACACAAGGAGACAGGAGTGGTAGAACGCATGTATTGATAGCAATGCTGATATACCATTCTCTGAAAGTCATTCACCGGAACTTGAGCTTCATCCATGATGACCTGGTAGTGAACTGGACGAGCAGTTCCTTGAATTGCAGAGTGAGAACTTAAGTAAAAGTCGTACTCGAAAGGATGAGTAATGTCTCTCTCGACAAGTGTGCCTGGAAGTGCGTTTCCATTCTTGTCACCAGCGGCCATGTCATTGTCTTTGGGGAAGAATCGTAAATGATGTCTCTTGGTGCACACCGTCACAGTCCAGCGAATCTAAGGGTTGTTAGAAAGAGACCATCAAGAATCGAGAAGTTCAAACACTTACAGCTGCGGCTTTGGGGCCAAATGCCTTCTCGAGGGCGATCTTCATGTTCTTAACCTCTTGGTTAATAACATGTTCGAATTGACCTTCGGAAACACCATCTCTAAAGTAGTAAATGTGCAGTGGTCCAGATCCCTTGCCAACTTTGGTGACCCATTCTTTGAACAATGGAATTAGCATTGAGTTAATATTATCAGGCGAGATCATCTCAACACGCTGTCCGTTCGTTTGAACCGCAGCAGCATATCTACACGCAGTAGAGTCCATTGACATTGTCAGACAAGCCATGGAAGACTGTGGAGATCCTGGTGTAGCGTGAGAGACATCGGCACCAATGACCATTGTTGCACGGGGAAAGAAGGGCTTTGGTGGCTTCATGTCCGCAACCTTGCATGTCGTACCACCAAGCTTTGCATTCACCTTCATACAAACGTTGGAGCAATACTGAGGTTGTGCCTTGGCAACATGAGCAACGTTCATCACTATGATATGTTAGTCAATGGTCTTTGAGTAGGGGTGCCACACTTACTCTGGGACATCATCGCAAAGCGACACTCATTGTTCTTCTTGAAGCGTTCATACATGAAAGAATTTCGATCAGGTAGAATGAAGAACAAAATTTGGGGGATTTGCTTGGCCTGTTGTCCAGCAGCGTTGCGAACGGTTTGAACACCCTCGGCGATCTTGTCTGGAGCACCAGAAATCTTCATGATTGGTGGAGTCTTATTAGTGACTCTACCACCATGGCCAATGTAAGTCTGAATGAACACCTGGAGGAAATTCTTGACAGCAGGTTCCTGGATACAGTTGTCAACGATGGCAACACCCCAGGAGACTAATGGTTCTGGATTGGCATATAGAAACTTCTTGCCACGTAAGTCCCAACGTCCGGATGTCTTGGGATCAATAGTAGCCTTATCGAATTGAACTACTGGATTTTGAAGTAGACGAGCTTGAGTCTGAAGTTATGTAAGTGACTGTATAGTAAAGTGTATTACAATGGAGGGTAACTTACCATGGTCATGGTTCGGTCAATCTTGAAACCATAATGAGCGAGATAAGGATCCTCGTTCCATTTCAACATGCCAAGACCATGCTCAATCGATTGAATGCGGACCTTTGGTCTGGTGACTGCAAACTTGATCATGGAGGAGGTCTGATTGGGGTCCAGCTTATACTGGTACTTTTGACTTGGGGCCAAAGTGCATACTTCCATGGGGAAGAAACCCGCTCTCTCAGTCTCGATCAAAGGAGCCCACCAGTACTTGAGGTTAATATTATACTTCGACTTGAAGTAATTGTAGATGGATATCTCCTTTCCAGTATCCTTGGGAGTGAAGAAATGATTCTTAGAATTGACACCATCAGCAGCATATGCGGACTCATGACGGAAAGTAAATCTCTTCACGGTATAGATCTTCTGGTCTAAAATAAAATGTTAGTAATATTCATTTGCGAGTGATGAGAAGCAACGTGCCATTTGTCTTGCCGTGATGCTTCAAAGTGAACTTCAATTTCTTCATCTTTTCAAGCGTCAAGAATTCTGCAGACTTCTCGAGTCTTCCATTAGGCATGGCTCTCTGCTCAGGTCTCAGATGCTTTCTGAACACATCGTAGTCCAGTGCCTTATTCCGAGGAACACTGCACAAGTTACGGGCCGCCTGCATGAAGTCTTGTGATGTCCAGAATGTACCATTGGCAACATCGACATTGACTGCCAAGCCACGGATTGTAGGACCCTTCTCAGTGAGGTGATTGCAAAGGCGAATCGATTGATATACACCTTTCATCGCCTCTATTGTGATGTCCAAAGGACAACGGTCAATACCACGAGCGAAGAAGCTACGCTTCTGAACAACGTATTTCTCACTGGGCCATTGACGGATCATATGATCAAGGAAGTCTATCATGAAAGTTAGTTACATTCATGAGGGCTGCACCAACAAGACTTACTGATAGCGCAAAGAACATTGTTGTCAAAGTCGCATTCCTTGTTAAGATAAGCGTGCAAAGAAGCCATTCTGATAGTGGTTGTTTGCTTGACCGTGCAGTAAATCATGCGTTTGGGGTCTCCACCTGGTTTGCCAGCCTCGAGATCGAGATCAACGAGAATGCGGAATTCACCACGGGCCAATGGGTTTGAGCACCTAAGAAATATGAGCAAGGGGTGAAATGTGAGTTGAAGTGAGCAAAGTACTTACCATGCAATCTTATTACCATCCCAGAGCCAAAACTTGCCATGCTTTGCCAACTCTCTCTGGACGGTCTTGGATTCCCAAACCTTCTTGATGAGTCCCATCTTTTCACCACCTAGACCAATCAAGACCTTGATATCTGTTAGTATTTTGAAGATGAGCAATGTGAATATCTCAATACTTACATAAAACTGGTAGACATCCTTATTTGGGGCGTCCACGACCTTGAATTGATTCACGCGAATGCTGATTGCTTTTCCCTGAGAATTGTAGCCTGGGCGAGCTGGAAGAAGCGTCTCGGGGGCCATGTCATACTGTTTGGAATCAGTTTCACGTTTGAAGAAATGGTTCTGTTCCATTTTTGCAGTTCGACGAGTTTGTGAAAAGAGTGAGAGAAAAAGAGAAAACGCGGATAGAGATGAGGATATTTGAAGGTAAAGATATGAGGTGAGAAAGCAAGTCAGAAGCGCTGGTTGAATAGTCAACCTGCAGTAAAGACTCGTGAATGTGGTAGATTTGATTGGGCTTGTAGTAGTTGGAAGGGATAGTGATATGTGTAAAGGTTAAAGATGGTTGAAGGAGGAGCAAAGAGTTGAAAGGCTTGGAGTGTTTGGTTGTAAGAGAGATGGGGATTGAGGGTAGAGGAGAGCCCTTTTGTAGCCAGGAAATTGGAGCTAGTGGAAGGGTGGAAAGAAAGAGAAAGAGCGCTAATGCCCTGGCAAAGTGAATACTGTCCCAAACTTGGTTGATCATAGAGCGGGGTATGACTGTGCATGAGGGTAGGTGGATCACTCTCTTTGAATTTCCCCTCACTCTTTCCAGGAATAGTAGCAATTCAGTCAAGCAACTAGCTTCTTTTTTGAGTGGGCAAGATGTCGGGGAGTGACGAGATAAGGAGGAGTACAAAAGTGAGAAATGGAAGTTGGTGGACAGGTACAACAGCCTGTTGACCTCAGCTGCAAGTGGGAACAGCGAGGTTGAAACCATCAAGTTAAGAAATGAATATAGTGCAGGATTCCAACCACAGATGACTCGCATCACAACACCAAGCAGCTTGGCATACTTCCTTGAAGCAGCAACTGCTTCCACATAGATTGTAAAAACATCATGGCCAAACAGATAGATAAAGCAAATGTGTTACTTACGTTTTCACGATAAGAAGGAAGCTCGCAACGCAACTTTCTGGTCTCATCTTGCTTGGGGTCTCTCGCGGGATCAAAGCCAAGACCACGCCCAAATGGAGTCTGGCGTGGCTCATTTGGTCCGTCAACTTGAGGAATGACTGATGATTTGGTTTGTTCTCCACCAGCAACTGATTGTGATACTGAAGGAAGTGTTTGTTGCTGGCCAGGGTTTCCAGCCGATGAAGGTGGACCCTGATCGCGACGCTGCTGTTGACCAGCACCCATGATGTCGATTTTAATGGTGTCTGTAATTTGAGAAGCAGTGTGTTAGTAATTGCTATGTATGGCAAGAAAATCTGAACCGAAGGGGAATGGATGGCTTGAATGGTAAAAAATTAGATCGCGAAAGTGATATGAAATTGATATATCATCGTGGGTGTAACAATGGGAGGAAGATGTCAGGTTATGAGAATAGCGACGGGGAGAACAAGATCGGAAGCAAGTGACAAGGATAGCAACAAATAATCAATTTGTTTGACTTACCAAAAGTTGATCACCGTTGAGGATTGCTGTTTTGGTTTAGCTGTAATTGTATAAGGCAACAACCGGAGATTATGGCAGTAAAGCTACGCAATAGAATTAGCTTGTGCAAAACATAGAATCTAATCAACAACAAGTTTGAGATGAAATTGACGGTTGAATAGGTAGATATCAGATGGGAAGGGAAAGATTGTTGCGGTGGTTGAGAGTGGTCTTTGAAGTTGAGAAACTGGGTTGCCAGGAAAAGCAAGCAGCCACAGCTAGCAGTCAAGAGGGCAAACAAACGCGACTTCACCTGAGAATAGATTTTCATGTCCACTTCAAGCAGAAGGACAAACCAATGCGGTTCTGGAAGGGAAATAATTACTTACTCGTGATTTTCTGGGTAGATCGATAGAAACTATGGTGTAGAAGAGAAAATTGATGTTGTGGATAGAAAGGTTGTTGTTGTGGTTGTGGTTGTTGTGGGAAAAGAATTGAGGGACAATAGAGAGAGGCGACAGCGAGACTAAGTCAACGTAGATTTGGATTTGGCGCTAGTGTAGAAGTCAATTGAAAATTGGAAAGAGCCGAGAGAGTACCTTCTCTTTTTTTGATTGGAGGAAGGAAACTCTACAAGTGAATTAAAGCTCAAAACCAAGGTGAGATATGAGATGGGACTCTTCTTGCCATTAGATTAGATTAGATTAGAGTGAGGAGAGATGAAAGAGTTAAATCTGCGGCGGAAATAGATCCCGGATATTATTATGAGCCAGTAATTAAGAGTCGTTAATGAGTCAAGTTAATACCTTGAAGCAATTTGGATACTTGCATATTGCACACATCAAAGATTTACATTTCATGGCACTAATTGGTTGACTGCCTTCACAAAGCGCGTTTGCGTTTGCGTCGCTGTGTGCGCCTATGCGCGATGCAGATTCAAGACAGTGAATGCTTGCCTACCTAGTATATCCATGCCCTAAACATAGATGTATGCAATGGAACGATTTACTCAAACATGATTCTTGACTCAATTTGCTGTTTAAATACGTATGGAACTGTTATCCCAATTCTCAACATCGAATTTCGATCTATCATCCAGGTGAGGAAAGCAAAACGGACGGATAATTTGATAAGAGGTCGAGGGAATAGAAACACGGAAGGGGAAAATGGTAGAAACAGAAGGAGAGAAAATTGATCGCCATGACTAATGCTCCCCCCTTCTCCTCTCCCTCCAAGCATGAATCGATTGTAGTAAATATACATAAAAGTAAACGTTGAAACACACATACGCCTTTGGCTCCATTGTCGGTACATTGGAGAACTGTTACATTACACACCGTAGTTTGTGTCATGAGTACTTTTGCATGCAGTGTAACATCAATCACCCACTACCCCTCACCAAGCCAAGGAATCAAACAGAAAGCTCCAACAGAAAAACATCCACAAGAACTCATTTATGTATGATACCTAATCATCATTTGTATTCATCGATTACGCCACGTACTTCTTTAATATACATTCAGAGCTAACTGGCTGGCATAATGTAGTAAGACTTGTAGCTCCCTCCCAAACGCCATACCATGAAGAGAAAACTTGCATAACCTTGTGCATAGATTTCTCCTTCGTTACGATCAACCCCTTTCCATCAAACGAAGAATAATTGATACGGCGTAAAACTTCCATTGAAAAGGAATCTGGTGAACCAGAGATACCTCGTCCACGTCACTCCCCTCCCCCATCAACCACCAGAAGCGACGTCAAATTGGAGGAGCTCGGAGATATGTAGGGTGTGGTGAAGAAGAAAGGTTGTTTAAATATACATTTTGCGCTGGTTTTTGAGGTTACGAAGTAAAAAGAGATTTTGATGCGAGGGCGAGAACAGAATCATGCTCGCCGAAAGAAGTATCATTATCGATAAGAATATCCTGTAAAAGATTCAAAAGTTAGCTTCAATGATAATATCCACCATTGGCATTTCCATTGCCGGGCCATTGAGGTTGCGTATATGCTCCAGGCTGTTGTTGCTGCCCTTGCCATCCTCTATTCTCAAAACTCGCATTTCGTGAGTGAGAAGTTGCTTGGCTATATCCGCCACCCCATTGATTATCCTGGGGTGTGACCGGAGACCTGGTGTAATCATGACCCTGAATTACGCTTGAAACTCGATCATCTACAGGAAGATAACCAGGCTGCGACATGCGCTGTGGCTCCCCAGAATATCCATTATTTCCAGTATTTTGTATACCATAACCATGAGATTCACGAGTATTGGGAGCTTGGTAACTGGGTGTCATACCGTCATAGCGTTGCTGCGATTGTTGTGGTTGTTGAGACTGTTGAGGTTGTTCTCGCGCACTTTTCCATTGCATGAAATCCGGTACTTCCGTACGGGCAAGGAGCTGCACCAAGTCACTTGGAATGAATTTGACGCCCTTCAATTGTGGGTCACGAAGATAGATATCAGACCGAGGAATAATGCTAAGGAGGAATGTGATATCTCGTGGGATTACGTATGGTGCGGCATTTGATTGCCATGCAGGTGTGCCTTGCGTTTGTTGTATTCCCTTTTGTTGCGCCAATCTGCGTCCTGCAGCTCCCTTCAAAGGAGATTGACCACGAGCCAGTTTTCGTGGAGGGTTGAGCTCGCTTTCGAAATCTTCAGTTGGAAATGGTCGCTTTGGTGAGTTTGTATTTTGATTCTGCATGAATGGTGGCGGTTGCTGTGGGCGAGGGCTCTGTTCTTGTACGTACTGAGGACGTGGACTGTCTGGAACGGATGGGGCTTGCTCAATAGATTGCATGACCAATTTTGGTCTCATTTGTGAAGCAGGCGAAACAATTGGTCGTACAGCAGTAGGGTCGAACCCCTCTACACTGTAACGCGAAGAGAACCGGAGAAGCTTTGGATCATCCGGGAAGAGTTCTGCCATGCGCTTTTCTAGCTTCTTGATTTGATCTAATGTTCCAAATTGAGATTCGTAACCATGGAAGTAGACGTAAAGTGGCTTTGTTTTGTGAACAGTTTCGGGTTTCTGTGCTAGACGACTAACTGCAGTTTCGAAAGCTACCCTGGCATCTATGTCATGATTAGCATGGACGAGAAAAAATCGAGATAAAAGACTTACTGGTGATGTCAGAAATGGAAATCAAGTGCTTTAGATACTCGAGAAGGTAGGCTTCATCGGTTGGGAAAAGTTTAGCGCCCCTTTCAAAGATCTTAGTACCAGATTTATCCTTGTATACCATGTGTTCAATCAACGCGCTGGCAACATAAACTTCACTTGTGATCATGCCCCGTTGACGGGCCTCAGCAAAAACGTATCTTGATCCGGTTTTGGCGTCAATTGCACCATTTCCTTGAATGCGTCGCATAGCCCTCATTAGTGCAATCCAGGAGAAAGATACGGTTCTTTGCAAAAGTTTTCTCTGCATTTCATAACCCTGTGTGATAGCATTAAGTTGGGCAGCTTTAGCACTTTCTCGGGCATCTTTATCCGGATCACTATCATCATCATCATCATCCTCTGCCTTTCTCACAATTGCACTGATAGAAGCGTCGATGGCTGAGTTTTCCTCAAGTTTAGCCTTTTCTTTTGTCTCTCTGACTTTCAAGTCCGCGATCAGTTCATAAAGAGATTCTAAAAGCTTGGCGTAAGGTGCCCGAACAATTGCTCCTTTTTCAACATCGCTTTTCCCAGCTTCCTCGGTAGAGAGCGTAGACTCAAGTCGATCGGCTTTTTTGAAAGCTATCAGACAACTCTCAGGGTTTGCGGCAATTCCATCGGCGAGAAAGGTATCGCCTTCCTTGTCCAAGTTGTTGTTGAAGCACCACTCAGCAGCATCTACCCAGATCTCAGGCCAAAAGCGTAACGCCATGACCGCTTGCTTATAGACATACAAGATGCGCTGTTTGTAAGCATCTAGCTCATCCGCCTGGAGGACCAAAGGGTCTTCCTGCTCCCAAGCTATCCATTTCTTCCATAGGTCGAGTTGATGTAAATACTCCTGATCACCCTCAAATCCAAAAGCAGGTGGAAGTCGAGGTAGAGTTGTGCGTTGGAGTCCGCGAATGATATTTTCAAGCGCGGTATTCGCACTTCTTGCAGTCATGTAATTTGGAGATCTCTCTTGAAGGAATTTGCGACCCTAATATGATCTGTCAGTTCTGAAACCGTAACGAAATTTGAGAACCAAAACCCACTGTCATCTTGTTCAGGCCCATCTCAAATTGATCATATTGTTTCCATAATTCATTCACGTTTGACATGGGAACACATATGGCACGTTGATAGGCTTTTCGCAATTGATCCATCTTTTGTTGATCTTGCCAACTATTGCCACCGATTGAACCAGGTGCACTACGAATGAATTGAATATAATCCTGCCAAATTTTACCTGAATCCCTGTCAATCCCAATGTTTGCCAGCACAAAATCGTATGCTTGAGACACGGTTGCACGAGCTGTACCACTGGGATCGACATTGAGGTCATTCATGCGGCGTATGTAGTTCAAATAAACCGACCATAATTGGATGTTCGGGACTGTCAATAAGGACTTGCCAAAGATTTGTTCCGCTGCACTGAAATTTTCGTATTCGAGTTCCATCTCAGTATAGGCAACCCATATCTCCGCCTAATTTGCTGTTAGTAAGTGTCGCGAGGAAAAAGATTGCCTGGCTTATAACATACAGAGTGTGGAAAGACCCTCAAGAATCTTTCATAGACTGCTCTGGCATCATCCAACTTGTTACGCTTGCGATGTTCACCAATCAAAGAAAGCCATGCCTCCATATCACCTCGAGGATCCTCCTTGACCCGATCTTCAAGCATACCGATCTTATCATGGGGAAGGCGAGCTCTAGGAACAGATGTATTTTGTGATGCACCAACAGGAATGGGCACTTGCACCGATTGCTCTGTAGGTGTTCCAACGTTACTCGGGTTCATGGAATTGGGAACAGAGGAAAGTGCCTCGGGCTTGGAATCAACTTGATTCTCCATTTTGATGGATACTTCTTGTTGAGTAATAGAGTTTTGCAATGGAGACGGAGATCGTTTGGGGTCATCAGAGGCTGGCAGTTGCAAATGACCAGTATTAATTGGTGTAGATTCGTCATTCTCCTCATCAGAATCATCTGCAATAAATCCCCCGACAGTTTTTGGTTTGCGCACAGAAGTTTGAGAGCTGGGTCTTGTAGAATCTTGTTCAGTTACCATAGCTGGAAGGGATGTAACAGAGGAAGGGTCATAATCGTCGCCAGCGGCCGAAGCAGCTGCGCCTGAAGGAGACAAAGCACGAGAAACTTGGGCATCTTTAACGGAATCTTGCTTGACATGTTCGTTGTTATCTTCTGTATTGGAAGGTAGATCACCCTCTGCGATTCCATTATCTCCATCTTCCCAAGCCGCAGCTTCTTGACCTGCCTGAAACTGATGTAAAAGAGCTATATCTGCATCTTCCTCCGCCATTTTGAAGACAAGACCGTTTTGAGTTGTTGTTTGGATGCGCGAGCGACGATTCTGAATTAATGTGGTAGGTATTGTAAGTATTAATGATCAAGAGTGTCTAGAAGAATATTGATGATTAGTTAACAAATGCGCATGCGTCGTTGTAGTGAAAAGATGCTGAGGAGGGCAAGTTAAAGAAGGAAAGGCTAACCTGTATAGAGTGCAACAAACTTGCGCGCAAAGTCAAAGGATCGTCGGCGCAACAAAGAAAGTAGGTAGAGTATCTAAATTAATCAACTGTTGATGTTCTTGATTATTGTTGTTGATGGGGCACTCATTAAAAAAAGAGACAAACTAGATTTCTTTTCTTGTAGATATCGCCAAAAGTTGAGAGAGCTCTTAACTAGGTACGTACCTAGTAACAACCTTGGAAAGAAGGCGAAGAAAATGAGAGAGGTGCGCTAATACCAAAGTATGATTAGCGTATTTCGTAAAGTGGAAATCGCGGTTCAAACACCTCAATACACGCGATTTGGATTTTCCACACGCGTTAATATTGCCATTACTCACCGTGGTATTTGGAACTAAATGCTGCCCCATCAACCAATTTATCGACTTTATTCGTCTCGACCCCCCGTGCTTTCTTCTCTTCTTCCAATACACAATAAATCACTACCATAGTATTTCTCACAGCTTCATAAAATTCACTTGATTGGCATCTTTTGGTTAGAAAGAGTACCAATCTTTAATCGACATTTGGAACTCATCTAAACATTATACGAAACCGCAAACTCAACCGCTTTCAAGATGTCTGTCGTCTCACTTCTCGGTGTCAATGTCCTCAACAATCCAGCCAAATTTGGGGATCCTTATGAGTTTGAGATCACCTTCGAGTGTCTTGAAGCATTGCAAAAGGGTAAGTTCCTGTTCTGCCCCTCTCGGGATTGCGCTCGCCTACATCTTTTCAATCACTAATCTATCTGTTCATCACAGATCTCGAATGGAAATTGACCTATGTTGGCTCTGCCACGTCGTACGTCTCACCTCCTTGAGTTTCTGCCCACTTCAAATCTGAAATTAACAAAATAAAGCGATGAACATGATCAAGAACTCGATTCTCTCCTTGTCGGTCCTATTCCAGTCGGCACAAATAAATTCCTCTTCCAGGCAGATGCTCCAGATACCAAGCGAATCCCAGATGCCGAAATCCTCGGTGTTACTGTTATTCTTCTGACTTGCGCCTACGATGGTAGAGAATTTGTTCGAGTTGGCTATTATGTTAACAACGAATATGATTCTGAGGAATTGAACGCCGATCCCCCCGCCAAGCCACTCCTAGACCGAGTTAAGAGAAATGTTCTTGCTGAGAAACCCCGTGTTACTAGATTTGCTATTAAGTGGTGAGTCACCATGCACTCGTTAGGCAAGTCACACTCTAATGTTGATTTACAGGGACTCCGATGCATCTGCTCCTGCTGAATTTCCTCCTGAACAACCTGAGGCAGATTTGGTCGCCGATGGAGAAGAATATGGCGCCGAAGAAGCTGGAGAGGACGAGGACGAGGAAGTTGAGGGCGAAGAAGGTGGTGCGGCCGACCCAGATGCAATGGAACAAGATTCAGAGATGGCTGGCGCAGAAGCCGAGGGAGCTGCCGCTGAAGAAACCGGTGATGAGAGTGAAGATCTTGAGGCTGAGAGCAGTGGCGAATCCGATGAGGAAGTTGAGGAAGAAGAAGGTGCTGGAGATGATGACATGGAGATGGATGGTGTTGAGAAGCCAATCTCCGGAAAAACTGGTGGCGTTACACATCAAGTTGATGTTGTCATGGCCGCCTAATTTCAATACCCATACCCCATACATAGTTTTTGATTTTAGAATTCATTGAGCGCGTTACGATAGGTTATGACTGGGAGGAAAGCAAATATTAAGACAGTTACATGATGAATACAACGAGTCAATAAAGATACTCTAAATGGGAATATCGATAGGCTTAATGCTTTTAGTATAGCAGCAAACGCTTGTGAAGAGCAGTATCTTCTTCTTGTTTTTCTAATCCTAATTTTGTTGTTTCAATTGTTAATTATAATTGGGACATTAAAAACCTCTGCGAGGACACAGCCCCTTCTTGTTTATTCAACCACCGACAGGTGCCTATGTAGCCTGGGAACTATTCAAGGATCCTTGAATAGGACATTGAAGTATTCACAGTTACCTCTCATTGTTTGTTCCCATTTTGAACATTGAATCCACACCTTCAACCAAAGTCTTATTCACATTCCGAGCTAAGTGAGAACCTTCATTTTGTCAATCATTTCTCGATACAAGGGCAGTCGTTCGACTATTATTCGCACACCAAAAATTCATGATGGTACTCATAGAAGAGTGTTGAGATATTGTAGCAAACATATATCATTATTTTCACTCAAGGCGGGAAATATCACGAGAATAAAAACAGCGAATAGGTTCAGAAGATTCGATGTTTTCTTGTGTATCTACTAACCATTCAATGATTCAATCTGATCTAGAGTATTCCCGAGTCAAGCCCAGCCAGCCAGCCAGCCAGCCAGCCAGCTAGCCAGCTAGCAACGAAAAACCTAAACGCCTGAACACCGAACTTGCAAGATATCAAATCTCACATCATATCTACCCTCCAAACTTCAAAACCCGCGCTTAAATCTATATCAAAATAAAGCAGCCAAATCTCTTTTCTCAATTTTAGTGTTTGGTCTGCTTCTTCGGCTGATCGGTAGTAGGTTTGGTACTCGATATGCCTCTCTTAGTTCCAGCTTTGACTGGCTCGCTTTTTTCTTTTTTCTCTGCTTTGGTGTCACTGGCGAACGTGACGCGTCTGTTGGGGTCCTTGACCTTCCCGCTATTCATGTTGATTGTTCAGTATAGAGGGAACTTGTTTTTATGGTTTCGAGAGGCGTTTGGAAGACACCTCAGTCTTGTGCAGATGGAAACTTTTAGAATGTAATGAAATTGATGAGGCTTGATCTGAGATGATTGAAATTAAGACGAGCAAGCAAAGGACTATATAAATATGAGAAGTCCAACTCAATTACGCAACTACATGTTGGTGAACTTCTCGGTCATCAACATTTGACCAAGCCACACTTACAAGCTATCGTACCATCATACCTGTTCACCAATGACTTTTTGTGCTAAAAATATGACAAAGCTCTAGATATTGCCGTGGCGATGTATGTAATAAGAAGGTCACGAGGTTTCCCGCCGTGAGACCTCAACTCTCAAGTTAAAACAACACTCCAATTCGAATCCACACAAAGATATACCACATCTAAAAATATCTCAGACCTACTGGCCTTCTTAGTAGAAGCCGAAATGAATTACGCCCATTGTCAGACCTTTATTAGACATTCATCAGATCCTCCGTCCATCATTCAACTCTCTTTCTCGGACTCGGCCCCAACATTAACCCTGAAATCATCCTGCTGGGGGTCTGTGGTTTTCTGCCTTCTCCACTTTTCAGCCAGTTGCCGCTTAGCTTATGCTAACTAGCCCACCGCATTTTTTGGCCAAAACCGAGCCAGACTTAACGTCACTCGTTATCACATTATGAAACTTTCATAGAAATAATTCATTGGGTAGGTACATGAACCTGAAGACAGTTGATCGATTTTTGACTGCAACGATATTGAGCGGACTTCACCTGGTCTAGACAGCTTGAGTGGGGCGTTCATACCCAACACTCTTCTAACCCAGACTAAATATCAATAGTATTCGCAACATTGATAAAAGCATAGAGATTTGATTCAAACGCCAAATTACAATACCTTTCCTTTGAAATGAGATGTCATATGAGACATGAAGTTAAACTCACTAGTCTAACGCCCATCCTTCGTACGCTCCCATACTTCAGAACCTCGGATTCTTTTTCAGTATCCTTGAAGTATTCCCAGGCCAGGTATCCACCAAATCCCAAGAACGCCCATTCAATATATCCATCTGCCGGTGCCGTCCATTTCATTGTCCTTTAAAACCATTTCCCAGTAATTCCACCCAACAACATGCTCCTCTTCTGTTTGTTGACATATTTACTAACGTCATCGGCCCAACCCGCACTATTCTCTTGTACCTTATCTAAATTATCTCCCATGATGTTAAGTTTTTCAGTCCTCTCATTGAGTTGTCTAGTCATGTAATCGCCCCACCCCTCTTGACTCCCACTGGGTCCAGCTCCACCTCCAGCACTCCGAGCTAATCGTTCCTCTTCAGCCGAAGCGGCAAGCATACGTTTGCTAGGTGGACGATCAGGACCACCGATCAAGAGATCGAGGTCAGTAGGAGAGACGTATTGAGTTCCGGATATCCATTGGAGGTTTGAGATCGTAGGACGAGGAGGAATTAATGCTTCAGGATTGAACAATTTATCTTGACTTCTTCCGAGTGGAAGTCCGGTTCCCCAGACATTGACCATTGCTATCTCACTAGGACCAGTCCAACCAATAATATCCCCAGCGGGCGTGACGACACTATTCGACGAGCGGGTTTTGTCCATCATGTCTAATTTTGATGAGCCAATTTCTTTGAGTGCTGGGAGCGAGTAAGCGCGAGCTGTTCCATCACCAAATACTCCGACAAGAGCGGAACCATGAAGTTCGAATTCGGTTACGGCAGCAGAATCACAAAAGACATCGTCGAAGGTTTTGTGAGCACCCTTGGCACTGGAGGGTTTGAATATGCGAGCTTCAGTTTGAGTAACTATAGGATTATTAGTATCATATCATATGAAATAACGAACTCAGCCAAAAAAGACATGACCGAAAGGGTCAGAAGCTACCGAACTCCTCACATAGGAAAGGAGGTCAATAGCAACCAAAATTATAGTGGACTTACCAACTACAAGTGCACCGTGTGTTTGCTGTCCATTGCGAAGTGCAGCTACGATAGGACCTGTTGCTGATGCAGGTTTTCCCGTTTCAGCTACAATGGGTGTAATCGAAATTACTTTATCGGAGCAAGAGGTTACTCCTGCTAATTGAGCTGTATATCCACCATTTTGTTGTGGTAAGATCTTGAATGTGGCGACCTTACCATTGTTTGTTCCCACGAAACAAGCAATGCTAGAGTATTTATCATCGTCTAGGGTCATGACTCCGAATTCAATACATACGGGCCACTCCGGCTTGGCAGTAGTTTGACTACTTCCCTTTCTCATGAAACTGCTTCTTTTATCTTGCTTGATGAAGTCACTCATTGCAGTGGTGAAGATGACCGATGGCCCTCGGAGATCGATGATTGAGAAGATTCCACCTTCAGACCCAACTCCCACAAATCCCACGTCTGACATACGGATCGCACTTATGGGTCCTTGTGCCATGTCATAAAGAATGAATGGCTGTAGACCTTCCTTGAGAGATGGCTCTGCACGAACTGAAATATCGGTGATACCTCCCGGCTGCCTCTCATTTGCCGGTTGCTCGCTACCATATGCTCTATTGCCACCCCACCTATACACTACGACTTCACCAGCTGCTGTTCCAACACACAGCTCCCCAGTACTTGAAGCCATGTTGACAGCAGAGATACTGACACATTCAACACCCGCAACAGCTCTGGCCACATCGACTTGTAGCATGCCGGAGTTTTCTAATTCATCCCCATGACCAGCGTCCCAAATTCGGACTGTACCATCACCGTGAGCCGTCTGAATAATATTACGAGCTTCATATCTCCTCAAATGCTTCACTCCCTCAGCCCCTCCTTTCAGAAGTTGAGGACCTATCGCTCTAGTTTCTGTCATGCCGAGCCATCGTCCACGATCAACAGCAGATACAGCCACAAAATTGACAAAAGGATGAACAAATGTAAGAGAAGGGTGGAGTTGGTTGGTTGGTGAGATAGGGTGACCACTAGGGAAACTTAATGTAACTAGCTCGCCGGATGTCAGAAGTGCTATAACAGCAATAGGATCTTGAGCACCGGCAAAATGTGGAGAGGCGCGAGGAATAAGACAGAAATCTGCTATATCCACATCAACAGGAATTGGTAGGAAATTTGAACGTTTTCCATCAAAGTGATCAGTCAGAATTTGCCAAGTGGAAGTTGCATAAACAGGAGTAACTCCCAATTCCATAAATGTCAATCCTTTGTGAGGCATAGTGGTGGGAATTCCACCAGCGATGAGTAGACCTGTATCATCGGGGTTTCCTTTGCAGCACCAAGCTATTTTTGTGAAATCTCCCTTCAACGAGAAGGTATCACCGGAGCCTTGCGGTTGAGAACCGGGTACATTAACATGTGTATCTTGTAAGGTTCGTGCCATTATAATCCGACCGTCTTTAGGATCCCAAAATACAATGCTTGCATCATCATGCGCTGTAGCAATGAATGTTCCGGTTGGATGCCATAGAGCTTGCGTAAGACGTGGTTGTCTTGGCGTACTCTTGCCCATAGGATCTCCATTCCCGCCAGGAGCTCCAGCTGGAACTTCATATTGAAAGTATTTAATGGGCTTGTTTTGTTTGAAGGAGTATATCACAGCTCCTTCTGTGTATCCTATCAATAACTGTCCAATGTCTCTGGGATGTAGTTGTAAAGACACACAGCTTAATAGCCTCGACCGTGGGTTCCTTTCACGCCAGAAATTGGGAAGACGTAATGGCGCAAGCTTCTCTCTATCCAAATCGTAGCAGATAATATCTCCAGTTTGTAGTCCGATCAAGCACCAATCCAGCATAGGATCCGTCACAATGGTTGTCACTACTCCTGGCGGAGAGTAAGCCGCCAACTTCTTTGCCGTTGCCAAATCCCATACTATCACTTCGTTTTTGGAATCCACACTGATAAGTCTATCGGCGCAGAATTGTAAAGTTTTGACTGATGCCCGGCGGGGTAATGTAAGCTTTACTTGAACCCTCTTCTGACCAAAGATATAAATTTGTCCACTTCCGAATGTCGTCTCATTCGTTCCCACTGCAAGTAGAGATTGTACTGGATCGAATGCGAGAGAACTAAAAGAGCGAAAAGTTAGTTGAATGCCTTCAATGCGGACGGCGACACACCCGGACATACCCTATTTGAGAATTGATGCCGAAACGATCTAGATCATCAGGCGCAAATAGACCTGGCAATATACCTGCAGATAAATCATTTTGTATACCTGCTTGTTTTCCACGTAGAAATGCTGCCATTTTGATCTGACAGACGTGGAATTATAATCGTTGTTGATATTGTGTTTTGGTGTTGGTTATTACCTACAATCAATGGTGACCAGGAAGATTAATGCTGTTGAAAGAACCCTGAAATTGCTTATTTGCGTCATCTGAAGCAACGTACGTGGTATTTCTTGGCCATGAATACCAATGAAATAGATATTCAGGGGGTTTTCTCAAACATCATTAGACAAAGATCATCATCACAACTCAAAATATCTATATCTTCACATTGATTGATATGTTATCATTCATCTAGATTTATTTCTTATCCGTCCACACAGACGTTAATAATGTGGGCGCATGCGCTATGAAGTAGTTTTTGACAGCAATAGTACCCTTACAAAAGTCGGTACCCAAGGTCCAAGCCACCAACTACTGTACCTACTGCACAGAACAAGTCAAGCATCCAAATATGAAGTTCCTCAAAGATTTCCACGGGTATATATGAGATCCCCATTCAATAATAATTATGTAACTCTATCGTATGCCTCATATGGCAAATGTTGCTCATGTCCATGCCCATCCATGTCCATTCTCATACCTCCCAAGCGCATATCACATTCAAGGTCGAGGTTGTCCTCGTTGCCATCCCCAAATTTCCCAATATTCATGCCAGGCACTTCGTATATTTGCATCCCTATTCTGCAATCTTAACACACCTTCTCTCATTAAAGCAGGAAGTTCCATCTCCAGTTCTTCTCGCCGCACTCCTGCCTTGATCAATTCTTGAGTCAAGTCGATTTGCTTTTTAATTTGCGCGACAGGATTGATGTAATACGGTGGTGGGAGGATTGCATCGGCGGCTCGTTTTTCTGCTGCTGCTTGATCGCATTCTTTGCAACGCGGTAAGGTGTGATCACAATCGAGGGAGGCTCTGATTCGGGGGAACTTGAGAGTGATGTATGCAAATGCAGGAGGTAACACGAGGGGGCGGTCACAGGCTGGACATGCGGACATGTTGGATTCATAGATGAGTCTCGAAAGAAATGGGGTCGGCAATGACTATAGGTGAGTATGATTTAAGAATGCGACAGGTATATCAAATGGTCATAATTGAAAGATTTATTTAATCCTTCATGATTGTACGTTTATTATCCTCCTTACCTGATGTGAACAAAGAGAAAATTGCAGATGAGACTAAATTTGGCGACCAGAATCAGAAATTGTTCATTTCGCGCTGCAAACATTCTTTGTCCATTTTGGTGTCTGAAAGCAAATAAATTGGCAACGACGACACAAGCACCGAACCCACAACAAGATCCAATCGCGCGCGCCATGCTGTTGAATCCAAGACAATGCTATTCGAAATTGGCTCTGGAAACGATAATGAAAATAACAATGGATGTAAATGTCCCGTTTTTTATATTTCTCCATGACCCAACGCATTCTCATGCCATAGGATGGAGGGTAAGTAAACGAAAAGATTCTCTTCTATCCTGCAATTTCCCCTCCAAGATCCCGCCATTGAAAGACAAAAGACCAGAGTGAATATTGAGGAATCAGTTTTAGTTTTATGAAGAGAAAAAGAGAGGGTAATCCGGACTGGAAGTTTGGAAATTATCTTGTACTCGAATTTTCATCATCACGTGGTATAAGCGAGCATTGGCGTCAAACTAGCTTTCATCTAAGCTTCTAAATCATCGGCCAGTCGGCTTTTGGTATGATTTTATTCATTCACTATCTCATTGGTCGAGATCTCCTTTATTTTGAGCTTAAGACTTTTATTAGTACGGCGGGGTTCATTTTGTATGCGCCCCGCACTAAAATCGATATCTTCTGGATACATTAAAAGCACAATCAGTCATCATCCTTTTACCTGACATCACAAGATTAAAAAGTTACCTTGACGTTAGCATTCGACAAAATCTTCAACGCCAATACACCTCCAATCAAATAATCGGTTTTCGGTTTTCTCGACATTATCTAAATACAAGATGGCTCCAGGAGGACCAGCCGGACGTGGCAGAGGTGGAAAATTCAAGAAGTTCACTCGTGGAGGTAAGAATATTATGAATACCAGTGCTACATTGTGAAACATCCTGATTTGAACTTTTCAATAGGTGGTAAACACTTCTCTCGTGATCTTCGACCTCTCGACGCCAATGGAAACGAAATTCGCGAAAAGAATGCCGATGATTCATCCTCAGAAGAAGAAGAGGAATCGGAGGAGGAATCTTCTGAGGAAGAGGAAGAAGAAAAGCAAGAAATGACCCGTGAACAGCGTCGCGCCGCTGCCAAAGCCAAAAAAGAAGCTGCTATCAAGAAGAAGAACCAAAAAGTTGCACAAGTTGGCGATCTTCCAACCGACAGCGAAGAAGAGAGTGAGGATGATGACATGCCCGCCAACCCCAATCATAGCAAGGCTGCTAGAGACCAAGCCAAGGCACCTCCAAAATCTGTTGATGAAGTTGCCGATGACGTTGCAAAGATGAGCGTCAGCAAGAAACCTCAAGAGTTGAGTCGCAAGGAAAGAGAGGCACTCGAGGCACAAAAGAAGAGAGAAGCATACCAAAGATTACATCTTGCTGGAAAGACTGATGAAGCTCAAGCCGATCTCGCAAGATTGGCAAAGGTCAGAGAGGAGAGACGCTTGGCAGCAGAACGCAAGGCTGTATGTTCCACTAGACCCCCCCTTTTTTTGTCTTTGAGATCATGCTAATTTTACGCAGGCCGAAGAAGAAGAGCGTAAGGAACAGGAGCAAGCAAAGTCAGAGCAATTGGCGAGGGAACAAAAAAGAAGAGAGGCTGCCATGGGACCTGCAGCTAAAGGAAAGAAGGGAAAGAAATGAGGACCTTTCCGAGATGAGATCTAGTCTTTTGCTTTTATGGGTGAAGGGGCTTCTAGAATGAACATTCAGACATATACATAAGTCTCGGGCGGCGTTGATATTTTTGCTTTTTCGGTATCGTTTGGCTAAAATCAATCTATACAACATTACATCTATCCTCTTTCTATGAGCCTATATCACCTCTGTCGTTACCGCCCTGTACTTGTGTGATCATCATGCTATGCTTGCAGACTTTCACATACAAGCTTATCATCAAATTCCTCATCAGTGTAATAAACCTATAATCTAAGCCGATACCATAAAATTATCCAAGTAGATAATAAGCAAGTACCTGCCAAGTTTTGTTGTCCAGAAACTCAAGGTTCTGCCGTCATGTCACCATGCCCCTTTCCGCTTTCCCTTTTCCCCACACAACCTTCCTTTTCATCTTCACTCAACACAACAGGACATCTGATCTTTATGGATCCAAACAACGGCTTCTCATTCCATCAATTGAGTTGACATATAATCGAAGGCATGGCGCAGTGGTAGCGTATCTGATTCCAGCTCTTAGAATCTAGATTCCAGATGGTCCTGGGTTCAACTCCCAGTGTCTTCCCTGTTTTAACTTTTTGCGGAGATCTGGTCTTTTCTTTTCGGATGATAGTAGCATTTGAAATTATGCTTCTGGCCATTCGTGTTATGAATATGAAGATTTGAGAAGGTTGATTGGTTTTCTTGGTGGTCTGCTTTGAAAACAGGGTGTAGTAAGGGTGAGGTGGGACAAGATTTATTTGCTTTTTGTCTAGCGGAAATGATAGATATAACGTGAATGATAGGAAAATAGTTGACCCCCCCTCTTTTCTCATGTCAATACTACTAACGTTTTAAAGTAGGTCAATCCATCTGTATTCAAGTCCGCATTTGCAACGGCATCAGGAATCTGACTACCAGGACTGCGGTTCACGACGATTCTCAGTATCCACGAGTTCACATTTACAACTATCTTGCTTTCACAGAATCATACTTCTTTAAGATATGAATTAGACTTTCATGTCCATTCATTGGTAAACCACATTTTCCTATTGATCAAGCGGGGGCGTCTCTGCATGCTGTACCTATCCATGAGTCCATTCATCCTTCTCTTCTACCTTCAAAATCCAAACCACATTCTTCGCTCTTACAATTCGTCAAAAATTTGGATAGGATACTCCATCCCCATACTTTCGGCTCTAAGGTTGGCATCCTTCAACCCAAACGCGCTCAAACAACATGTTTCCGGTACCCATTCAACCTCACTTTCTGGCAATCGATAGATCTCAGAGTGTAACAAACTTTCGGTCTTAGCCCCTCGATGATTGCTTATACCTGGGTAAAGTTCAATTATTTCATTCTATTTTGTTCTGGATCGGACATCTCTAACTCACCTACGCAATCGGAATGAGGTATGGTAGGATGCTTTTTCTTTGTGTGCTCCTTCATCTTGTCAAGTCGACCAGTCTGATATGAACAGCCCATTGACGAGTAAATACATGGTGTCTTGGGGCAATGGAGAGATTTCTGATGGCGAACCAAATCTCCTCGACGTGCAAAGGTCGAAGGACAGTTGGAGAAGGAACAGCGAATACGGTTGCTGTGGTGTGTACTGCGAGACTTAGTGCTCCTGGAGGATTTCTCACAACTTGGATCTAGGGTGATCTTCAGATGTCGATCTCGAGTAGTCTTGTGGTTGGACTGGGGATTGAAAGTCATTTGTACGGTACGTTGCTGATACTCATACCTGAAGTCAACGGGACACATGTCGTTTCCGGGTTGAGATAATTCTAGGCAAGATCGTGTATCGATGAAGCCAAGACCGGAGTGTGGCGTGCTGTGGTCGATATCAAAAGATATATTAGGACGAGATAAGTATATTTTCGGATCGACATTGGGGGGTTTCTCTTCAAGCGTGTTATCATGCCAGCTTTTTGGTGATTGATACAAGCAATTGTCTGGAATCAAGCTGCTCTTGCCAGAGAGCTTGTCAAAAACCCTTGGAAGGATGATGCAACAAGATCACTCATTGTGGAAATGTGAATGATTGAGAGGAGTCGATGGATTATGGTCAATGAATGCAGTTCACGACAATACAATGAACATTCGAATGTAAGTCTCCTTGCCAGTGGTATCAGTGCTATCTATCTCACTTGGAGCGCTCACTTACATTATAGTGGTCTTCAATCAATGGTCCTCACATCTTACAGTTCTCGGTACGGACTAGAAAATTGAGAGCCGCAGCTCTGGTGGTCCTATACGAATAGTATGCTCGTGCCAGTTGAGATATATTGATGGAGAGAAGCTACCAGGTATCTGTCGGTCTTGATTTCTAAATACGTATTCAAAACACGTCGCACCTTATTACAAACTCATGTCCGCTTACAGATCGGTGGTCCTTACAATTGTATTATTCCTGGCTCGGCTGTGATTATTTTGGCGGTCCTGTGTATCGTTCAAATCCCCCTGTCGCAGAAATAAGGTTATCGAGGCGTTGAGTTGGCCAATCAACAGATGTCTCGAGTAGACCCCATATGGTTAGAACCAAGGTTACATCAACTGATTCGACTGTTTGAGGACCACCATTGTCCAGAAATTGCATGCTCAAGGCACGTCGGCAAACTTCAGAGATTCGAGCCCCGACATAATTCGATTCAATTTCTGACATTTCCTGGTGTGATCGAATTTCATGCTTTCTCTCACTATCGGCCATAGATTTCTAGTCTTGCAAGAGACATAAAGAACCAAGCCCTAGAGAGCGGTCGATTGGAATCTCCTCTTTTTCTTATACTTGGTACACGGAATCATGCATTGGCTTTGAACAGATTCTTGAAGAGAGGAAAGCTTAAAACCTGCACCCAACGAACTTCAGCAACGGGGAGCGCTACCAATTTCCATTTTCTATCGGATTAATAACCCACCGGAAAGGGAACCCTTTTCCTTGACTTTTCTAACTTATTCCAAGTCAATATCTTGCCTCGCGTTTAGGTCATTCAACATGGACTCTTCAGGGGACATACAATTACCAGGTAAGCACCCGAACACAGCTGCCTTTGTAGCGTTGTATTTCCAATTGAATTTCCAATTGTATGCTGACGAAATGAATGAAGACATGAACATTTCTGGCAATCTCGAGTTCTATAGAAAAATCATAGACTTTGAGAACGACACCGGCAACAATGAATTGATATTCGGAAATCTCGATCGTTCACAGCAAAGGGCGGTTCAGTCAATTGCTCATAGTAGGAACTTGGACTATGAATATCAACAAGGTTATGCGAAAGTTTTGCGTAATTGTACTACCGATTGGAACTTTGAGGATATGATCGAAAGCTCTCCTGCGGTGCTTACCCATTACAATGAACCAACCGATTCTGGAAGACTTCTGAACGAACCATCCCACTCCGAAATCGATTACTTTGGCTCCAATTTGGAGATAGATCCATGGCTTCAATATTCAGTGTACCCATATCCACTAGAATTGCCAAGTGAATCGGCCCAGGACAATGTCGCGTCGGAAGCTTAATGTCCGCAGTAAAGCGGTACGTTGAGCAACTATCGAAGGTTTTCTTCAAAAAGGAGAATTTACGCGGCAAGACATGGTGGTCGTCAGTCTTTTACAGTCTAGTCATTCAAAGTTTGGCTCGTGCGATCATGAAAGCTATTGTTAGAGACGGTGGAGCGGAGATTCCTTCAAGTATAAACCAGTATCTTCACCTAGCGGTGCGATTATCTATAGCAACTTCTGGAGCCCATGATCCACTGGCACGCAGTATACCCGTACAGGGTAGTCGACTAAAATCATTGTCAGGTTGTGATTCGTGTAAAAGACGCAAGGTTTGTTTCTTTAACTCCAAGTGATGAATTCTGTCCAATAACAAATTTGACAGTTAAAATGTACAAGATGGAAACCGTCCCGAAGCTTGTCAAGATTTCCAATTGTCCATGTATATATAGTGGAAAATCGGGGATAGATGATTCCGAAATCGAGGACTACAACGTCGCCAGCCTATCAGTACAACAAGCAAAATGGCAATCTTACGGATTGAACGGTTCGGGGGAATATTTACAACATCTGTTTCAGGATGGTAGACAACCAATCACACATGAAGCTACTATAAATAACGAACCTCAAACAACTCATTCGAAAGGATATTGGAGAGGCACTAACCAACAAGCCAATTGAAGTAGACGACGTTCTAACTCTATTGTTTGGAGTAGTTCCACTTTCAGAGACGACAATGAAAGATATTCGGAAAGTGCGGGAAGAAGCGATGGCCGCACAAGCTACCACGGCAAGTCCGACCCTTCTCTCTGGAAGTATTCTTTCTACATCGTTTTTCATGATAACATCCAATTACAGGATCCGCGTAATTCTCCGAAAGCTTCACCAAGTGACTTTTATCCGAATGTTCCAGTCCTGTAAGGACATTGTCAGCTCTCCAATTTTTGGTAACCGTCCTCACATTCGTCCTCACATTCGTGCTCATATTCGACCTCACATTCGACCTGTTGAACAATTCAAACAAAGGTTGCACGAATATCCAACGAGGTCCTTTGCAAGAAATAACCCTTGAAATAAATAATGACAGGAGTTTCACTTCAGCTAGGATGTTTTTGTGCGTACACCATTGGTAAAGTGATTGAGATAAGGTACTTATATGATTGATGTATGCCAGGATACAAGCTATTAGTATATTCCAATTTCCATTGTTGCAAATAGCCTTGGCACTATATATGATGAATGGCTTTGAATGGGTTGAAATGTACGCAATTCAAGACTCGCTATCCTTTGTCATGGGCCATTCCCTTAAAAATTATAAATGCCATGTCAAGGTCTGCCGCCTGCTCCAGAATGTTTTTTTTTCCACAGGGTGCACCGCCACAGAGTACCCACCAAGTCAACATCCATGGGGAGAAGTGTTTGTGTATTCCATCGATGATTTGAAAATCGAACATTGGTTTATTTAAGCCATTGGCAAGCGAATCGTCGGTTCAAAGATGGAAAAGGGGAGACTGAACGCCTTGACAAACCAAACGGACCGGTCTAGCCGAAGTACTTCCGAAATGCATAATTTTTCGGGAGACCACGTGCACAAGTCCCAACAAATCTTGGCGGAAATTCTGCGTTGTCATACCGAGTACTTTGATCTTCATAACCCTTGTTGTATCGATAAAAAATTCACCGCCACTTTTGAAGTTAGAGACTGCGATTACTTATTAATGGGCTTAGAATATATCTATGGAGAGATGCATATGATGAAGTGCCAGCTCACAATCCCGATCCAATGATGTTCGTGGATTCATAGAGGCGGCCATCAAATATGGCATCCAAAGGCAAAAGCCTCGCGGCTCAACTGGGGCGCAGGTGAGTATTCAACGATGGTGAGTGGCAAGGGCTGGGTCTTCATTTTTATCGGTCCAGCCATTTCTCTTCCTTTTCTTACATTCTTTTACACGATCACATCCAACAGTCTTTCCAAGAGATGTCGAGTATGAGTACCGAGGAATTATTGAAGAAACTCGACGATCAACATCAAGCTTACCTCGAGACATTCAAACTTGTTCACGATGCCTTAAATAACAGCATTACAAATCCAAATCCTGTTAGTGCGGCACCACAAAGTCCTGGTTCCATTCGAACATTTACAAAACGACGAAGAAGATCTACCAAAGATGATGGTGACATTCCCGAAGTACGACCATCAACACTTCATAGCTCTGTTTTATCAGGAGACAGCGACGATAGTGATGAGGATGACGATTTATATGTTCAAACACCGCTCGCACCTTTCAAATATGACGAAGAGCAATTGCGACAGCATTTCAGAACTTATAATTTCACAGATGCTGGTCACATAATTCTGGAAAGTGTGATTACGAAAAACGGACGACTTCTAGATCCTGTTTTGTTTCCGGATTATCATAGAGCTGATCGATCTCATAATTCCCATTATTCTGTGTTTGATGTTGGAAAAGATGGTGCTCCTTTGTCTAGAAGAGATGTAGTGAAACCGGGTACTACTAAGATTGATTCTGCTATATGGCAAGCGGTTAAAGTGAGCGAATGCATCTACCATGAATGGATCGTTGTATCTAAGATCTTGAGTGTAGGACTTAAATAGCGATCCCGAATCGCTCCGGCCGGCTGTTGGTAGGATAACGTGAGTCTCGGTATCACTCCTATACTGATTATTCCTTGAGCTAACTTATGTGCACAAAAGAATTGTTCGAGAACCATCTCCTGTTGTACTTGGGGCCTTACATCTCACTTTGAATAAGACTTTTGACATGGATGAATTATTCAATTATTTAGTCTCCGACGAAGTTACATCTGTACGTGTTCTGATTACCCGATTTTTTCTTTTTCTTACATGATATGACAGGCCAATATCATGCGAAGACCTTTTTCCGCTGATAGCCGACAACAAAAGTCCTTTGTTTTTAACTTTGAGTACTGGACAATCGTGGGGGAAGAATGTCAACCAATGCCTTGGCAACTGTCTGATAAAACCCCAAGTACTTCAAAGGATCATATCCCTATATCGAGATGTAACTCCGTCGTAGCTCTCTCCTTATCTGGTGATCCCATACGAAAGTTGAGAAATCCTACCAGACGTGCCAGAACCGACTATGGATATATCTATGACCCATGGGCAGCATGGCACGTTCTCAATGTTCAATGCTACCCGGACCATCGTCATACCATGGATGTTCATGATTCAACCAAACATTATGTAAACGGACCGGAAGCTTTTCTTCATACACTACTCTCGGAATTTAGAGATGCAGAAAAAAGATTCGAGGCAATATACATGAAGATCAGTAAACTCGTGTCACCACCAGTAAGTTAATTTTCGATTTCAAAGTTCATCTCATACTCATTCACTTCACAGGCAAATTTTATGTTCGATGGAGAAATTAGAGATAAATTACTTTTCGAGGATGAGGAATTCACCTATTCCCGTCGATATTTCTGGGCCTATCAAACACTCGGTCTATTGAAGAATGGACTTAAAGCCATGATGGATAGTTACGAAGATACCTTTACCGATGATGTTTGGGAGGGAAAACATAAGACTTTATGGCCAATGTTGGATCCAGACTCTCATCGGAATAAATACTGGCAAAAACGCATGCAAAAACTAAAAATAGATTTCGAAAAGCAGATGGCTAATTTATTCAAACTTTATGAGGAAACTGACGAAAAGATGAAGGAGATTAGAACTTTGAGGGATCAACTTTTCTCGGGTACGAGTGTTTTGGAAAGTAGAAAGAGTGTGGAGATGGCTGCGGTGACTATATTACAGGGTCACAATATCAAACTATTGACTATGGTTTCGATATTCTTCCTTCCCCTCACTTTTGTAACGTCGGTATATGGTATGACGAATATGACCACTGATCATGATTTCACTCCTTTCGCAATAACGATGGCAACTGTCTGTGTTCCTTTCTTCTTCTTAGTCGGAGCATTGAACACTACCAGTGGTATGCAATTTTGGAGAGTAAGGTGGTATAGATTTTTGGGATGGTTTGGACAACAAGGTATTCACTCGTCATCGTCACCACCATCAACTTCGGCGGCCACTAAGACTTCATCATTGATGGGAGGTATGTACCAAATTTTTTAATAACAAAGAGGAAGAGGAAGAGGCTAACATCTCCAAAGACCCCTCACAATCATATCCTAGTACAAGTTCAAGCTCCATAAATATCAAGAACGATAAACCTAAACCTCTTCCACACTCGTATTCAATCAATACCGCTCAATCTCTTGCCGCTCGGAAAGAGCTTACCTCGAATACTAATCATCAATCTCCAATAAAGTCACCTTTTTCTCCATCAACCACGCCGTCTATGAATTCGATTCCAGAGCATCCATTAACAATGCCAATGACATCTTACACGCCTATACAAAGACCTAAATACACTTCGATATCTTCAATCGATACAATTACAGCAACAACTGGTCCGAGACCTAGCTTGACAAGAAGTGCGAGTTGGTGGGATATGGCTCTGAAGAAGGGAAAAAGGACTGTCAGTTCTAGAGGGGAGGGATTTGGCGGAGTGTGAATTAAAGCGGACTTTTGAGTAGCCGAATTAACTTCGGTCTCCTTTGATTTAGGCAGCAATTTTCTAATGTTTGCCTCGGAAGTTAAGAACTCTTCAACCTTACTCAAATTTGGTCCGCCTGATGTTGGAGATTTGGGCTACTCGGTCGAGGATGTTTCTGGGGTTCCTTTTGTCAAGCCAATACTATACAAGAGTCGATCTCTGATGTGCTCCCTGATGCTATGATATCTCAGATTATTTTTCAGAGAGTAGCATTGAAAGTTCATTCAGCTCCACCATCCACATAAACCAGGTTTTCTATTCCCCTCATATATATTGCGATCCAGATAGGGATCTGATAGTGATTCTTGATAATGGACTCGACCGGCAAACACAATTAGGTGGGAACTCATTGTTTCATGAGTATTCAAGGCAGTGGTGTTAGAATGATGAACAAAAGCGAAGGAAAAAACTTAATGGCGGGGTATATTGAGGAAATTGCCACGGAGAATTCTGGGGAGGGAGCCAAAGTGGGGTAACATGATTTTATCATTGGAACCAAAATCTCACTGGTGCATCGATTTCTTCTGTCTGCTCTTTCTTTATTCACGAGGCATAACATTCACCATCAAACAACATTATTCTTTGGTAAGAAAATCTACAAAATCATGCATCGCTAGCAATCAATTCTGATCGAGTGCATATCAAAAGTCTTGCATTCCAGAAAGTACAGGAGTTTCTATGACCCAATCTTCCGTACCATATCTACCTAGTATGTTTATCGTCCCATGTAATATCTTCCAATAACCATGATTTCCTTTCGACGCCCACGCCCACGATCACCAGCAAGATGCTAGTTATCAATGATGCATCTAATTGTGAAAGCTTAACCAGCCAGTGTCGGAGTTACTTTTTCGTCATTAACGGGTTCCTCAACAGGTGCTTGATTTTTAACACTACCACCCGCGGTACCAACATATACTGGCAGAGTCGGAATAGATCCTGGTTGATGCCAAATACTCATCATATATTTGCATTTCTTACAAGGGCGAACGGCCGAGACAGATCCATATTGAGTGGTGTGGCATGATAGGCAGTACCAAGTGTTAGTTAACCCCATTGGTGCTTGTTGTTATGAAACTTTGTGATTTATTGAGATGTGATGTCGCTTTGTAGGAATTGATATCGTCGGGCTTAGAGTGATGTTCGAGATCGTGTTTATGCTGTAGATGTTCTTATGTCGGGGCTTCGAATAAACTTGGGAAGATCGTGGGCAATCTCGCAATCTCTTAAATAACTGGGTAACAATGCGTTTTGATTGCCTGGAGATTCGTAGCAATTGTTAATGGAAATAATGGACCGTTTTGGCGCATAGAACGGAGCTGTTTTGAGGCATTCAGATTTGGTCATTGTGCATGACCTACCGTGTTGAGGTTGTAGGGTGATTTTCATTGTCTATTCACAAATAATTACATGAAATTCATGATTACCTACGCAACCTCAAAAATTAAATTTGAATCCTCACCAAGGTGCGCCAAGGCGGAATGTGATTGATCAAAAGTCGAATTACTATTCAATTCTTGCCCGAGGATCATTTGCCATTTAACGGAAGGTTTCGATATAGAGTATAGACTCTGAATAACTGAAGCCCCTCCACCAACATAAGTTGACCAGTCCATAAAGATTGTTAATAACAATCCATCTACTAGACATAGCTCACGAATACTTAAGGGAAAGAAAGCCCCAGGGTAGAATTTGCTTGCTATTTGAAAAATCCTTTACCACAAAATACTTCCAGGCGAGCATTTCCTATTTCAAAGATCATCACAACCTCAATTCGGAACATAGGCACCACCGCACGAAACGCACGCCATACAACAACCGAGATTCCAAAAAATGACTAGTCCAGTCGAAGAAGTCGAAACACCAGTTCAAGAAGATACGATCAATTTTCATTGTCTAGTTTGCGGACTGGATAATGAGAATTCTTGGAATACACCAATGAAGCAGTGCAAGAATTGTCGTACCCGGTGGGAGATGAATAGTAAGGGAGAGTGGAAATGTAAAAGACGTAGCTTGTTCACACGATGGTATCGTGAGAAAAGTGAATGTGGGTTCTTTGAATATTGAAATGACATGGAGAAGAAATTGGATGGGGATCAAAGGTTTGGAATGGAGAAGGCTCTATCTTCATGGTGATTGCGTGATTTCGAAGGAGATGCTACAGGATTCTCATGGATTCGAGTTAGAAAATGAGTCATAGAGGGGATCTGGAAAATGATCTCTTGATGTTTGTTTCGGAGAGAGTCTGATTCTTAAGAATATCAAATTTAAAGCCATGATCCAACCTTGCACATGTGACAAGATTGTATCGCGAGATTAATTAAGATGATTCAATGTTTCCTGCGCCACTTAGGAGTTTAGTATTCGTTGTACGCCTCTCTACCATAGGTATAATTCACCAATTGAACCTCTGCAGACCTCGGAATCATGGAAGTGCTTTGATTCATAGCCTCTCACAGTCAATGAATAATCTCAATTCTAAAATTTAAGGAATGATTCACAAAACCAACCACGATTCACATATAAGTAAGAGTACATCTTCAACTCCAAACATAAATTGATCAAGTCAAATACTCCCAGAAAACTTCTATTCTAAACACTTCCTCAGCGCTCACAACAGATTCAAAAGAATCGACTTCAAGTCTTCTACTCAATTCTATAAACAACAAATCACCTCGATTCAACGCATACACAACACTACGCTCCCAGATAAGGCGTGCAATTTCCAATCAAGATGCCTCTCTTCAAATCCGAACCCAAACCAGCACCAGCACCAGCACCACAACCTCCCGTGATCGTCACCTGGCAATGCTCATGCGGAAGTTCTAATAGAGTACACGCAGGTACCGCCACTAGAAAGTGCAAGAAGACAATTTGCGGGAAGTACTGGGTATACAAAAATGGAAAGTGGGAAGATGATTATCATGGAGGAAAGATGTCTTACTATGAGCCATGGCAAAGAGACCCCGATGTTGATTGAAGACTGAAGATAATTTACAATGGAGGACAACCTGTTTTTGTGATGGCGATTGTTGAGCTTTGGATGGGATGCTGGGTTGTGCATCAGCTCAAAGATTATTTTTGGAATCACTTTGTTTGATGGAGTCTATATTCTTTGTAGGATCAAAGAATTTTAATTGGAGGAATCGTTGACTTATCTATCTTCACATGAAATGTTTAATGAATAGCATGGTTGATGCACTATTGAGCTTGACTTGCAATTTCAGTGACGAGATAAGATCCAAACAAATTGTAATGATGTAATGTCCGTTGGAGACTTCGGTTGTTTCGCTTTGCTCCGAATATTAATTCTTCCATTTCTTGATCAAACTTACATATTATGTTCTCAATTGAAACTATTACGCACATGACGTTCAATCACCTATATATTCATTTCGTGTTGTAGACACTCATTTTGAAAAAAAATCAAACATTGCGGGAAGTGAAGGACATGAGAATTCTTATTACTGTCCAAGGTCTCAAGGAAGCGACCACCATCATAAATAAAGCCATACGATGAAAAAACAGACAATTTCATGTAAGCAAATTATAATGATTGACATGTTCAATGATATTCAGACCATTGGTCATGGCGCCCATACTATCTAACTTCAAATCCATCTCGCTCGCTCACTCATTTCAGCAAATGAGGAAATGATTTTATGGAATGTGCATTCGATGTAAGAAAAGCAGGTCCAGCCGAGGGGACATGCACGGAGCCTAGAAAAACCAACGAGAAAAATTATGCATCGAAAAAGAGACCAATTCCATTCATAAGAAAGACTATAGCACCTAAAATGAAACTACTTAGAATTTTGCCAGAAATGAATGAGGAGAAAACGTACCTAAGAGAATCCAATGGAATGAAAATGTTTGACGCAAGTCTATGCAATCTGATCCGAGCCGAGTCCACGGTCTGTGGTGCGATCCGTATGGATTTGAGCTCCTATACCAAACAAGTCGCCGCCATCCCCTCTATATTCAATGTCTTACCGCCAGCTCTCTCTATAAACCATGTGACTTCGGACGTCGATAGAAGATAGCCTTACCTACTTTCCTAGTTTATCTATTTACTATCGGCATCTTCCACATTTTATTTCGATTCGGACGCCAATAGAAGCTAGCTCTTTGATCTTGTCTATCTTAAATCCAAACTCATCTGAAATTCGCCTTGGGCCGGATCCCTGTATCAATTCACTCTATGTTCCTTCCAGAGATTGCTCCTCCTTCAAAACGAGCTGAGTCCATTAGTGTACCTCACTATTCACTACATCAACAACATAGAAAAGAGAGTTTCCACAACAATTTCAATCCTAATCCTTAAAAATATCGACAACTCTGATATCCCTCGAAAGACCTTTCAATCCTTTTGGGTTCGAATCTCGAGAATTACTCCCACAATGACATCATCCGATGCGGAAATGACTGAGTTTAATCAAATAGCTGTTCAGACTTGTGGAGGTAAACTACCTTGCGCAAGCATCGTCTTTGATGAGATGACGAGGACCAACTACGGGGTTTTCTCTAATTCATATGCGGGAGATCCAATTGTATCCGTTCGAGGGGGGCGCACATAAGTAACGGCGGTTCAGTAATTATTCTCTATCTTCATGCATCTCTTAACCACATTACTGATGGAAATATAGCTATTTTGAATGTTTAAAAGCATTTTGGCTGGGAGATAGCAAAGCATGCGTTAAAATTGAGAATGCTAAGACAGCAAGTGACGCTAAGAAGATTGGAGAATCCCTCGAGATACCAGATGATGAAGAGTGGGAGAATGTCATGCAAAGGGTGATGATGACGGTGTTACTCGCAAAGTTCTCACCTGCATCTAATTTGAGAAATGAATTACTCTCAACCGGCGATAGATTGCTAGTGTACTCAGGTGAGAAAGATTTGGTATGGGCAAGCGGACTCACGACCAAGCAGAACAAGGGCGCAAAGGTAACTGCTTGGCCTGGAAAAAACTGGCTTGGGGAAATTTTAATGCAGGTTCGCGATGCCTTGAGAAATTCTGATGGATTGGATCTATCATTGCACATCGGTACAGATTTTGGCAGAAAAGGTATGTATAGATTCCTCAAATCAATGCAAGATTGATAGTGATTAACTCTTGTTCTCATGTAGATGCTGCGGAAGGTTTGCATATAGTTCGAAGAAAACCCACGACGGGCATGCCAAACAGAAATGTCTCGGCACGAAAGAGCCCAGCTGGAGATACGACACAAGGATTGCCACTCGCGGGTAAAGCTATCATGCCGAGTCCATCAGCTCTCATTCATCCTACACAGATCGAACCCTTCACACCTACTGCACCAAGGCCTCATAAGAGGACAAAGATGTCCAAGGAATCGAATTCGACTCCCACTCCAACAAAGTCATCCAAGAATGCAAAACAGCCGAAGAAGCCATCTTCACCAACAAATACTGCACGAGGTCCAGTTTTGAACGATGTTCAGACATCTGCTGTATTGTCTCCCGCATCGCAATAATCTGCAACACCGATTGTTGCACAAGACTCACTTCTATCTAGTGCACCATATTCGCAAAAGAGCCCAAGAAGTTATGCTGTGATCCCTGGTGAGGATGATAAAGAGGGCACCGATGAAGATGTTGGAGATGATGATGCAGATGATTATTGTCCCAATGGAAGTGGCGGATCGTGTAATGGGGACGGGCATAATGGTTTTGGAAGTGAGGAGAATGAAGAGATGACCGGAACCGTTCAAATGAACGACGATACGAGGATGGGTAACATGAGATTCCCAAATGGTCGCCTCGTTTACCGGAATTCAACACCACCACTGACCTCTGTCAAGGACAAGGTCGTTCTCAAGAGGAAGAGAAGTCATTTTGATGAGGGCGATGTTTCTTTTGAGGATGTGGCATGAGATGAG
The DNA here is from genome assembly GCA_004786125.1 of Botrytis tulipae. NCBI lineage: Eukaryota > Fungi > Ascomycota > Leotiomycetes > Helotiales > Sclerotiniaceae > Botrytis > Botrytis tulipae. Next base: position 87,074 of record PQXH01000181.1, read on the forward strand.
ACATGGGTGAGAAATGGATAAGGCGTCACGGCTTGGGAAATAAATATGTTTATAATGCCTTAGTAATCTAGTAACAAGATTTTCAAAGAAGGATAATCGTTCATGTGCCCTTCCCATTATATTTCAATTTGAGAAACGATTTCATCTTAATCAGACACTACTAGTGACCTCAGATGTCTTCCAGGTAGTACAAGTCCTAATCATGTTAGACGGCGAATGAAGTTGGAATTCATTGCTTCACCTTGGATATGTAGAAGAGCTTTGAAGATCGTCAATCTTAAACGCATGAGATTGAATGTTTCGAAGGACAAAAATTCTTGATTACTTGTGATTTGATTCCTTCTAGTCTTGCATCAATACTACTTTGATTACTGGAGAGTAATAGAGGTGTCGACCATCGGACGCGCCGCTTACGGAGGCATTGAGGTATGCGGCATTTCTAAATTCCCACAAATTAACGGACAAGATACGGAGTATAATAACTTTCACCGAGTTTCCCTCAATGGCAAGAAGACCTTATCTCACAGAGACATGGTAGTAGTAGTAGTAAATTCATAATCAATTCGGTCTATCTAGCTATGCTAAAACCATGCAATACGTTTATATATAATTCTAATTGAATAAAGTAGATAGGAAAAAAGAATTAAAAACCCACCCCCCTTTGAACTTCCTTATTAGACTTTTGAGCAATTCTCTAAGTGATTCTTTTCAAGTTTTTCAAGTTGCCTATAATATATACCTATCCTATTTAAAAACCTTTTGTTTATAGAATTTTTTGATATATTTATGAAAACTTTATGCTGTCTACTCTATTACAATAATCTCATTTTTTCTATTCAATTCCTTTTGAAATATTATAAAAGTTATAATTAGTTATAATATCGTATTCTTTTTGAAGATTTATTTTTATCTTCTAATTCTTTAAATCCTTCCTAAAAAATCACTACTTTATTATAATCTTCTTAATTTATTATTATTACAGGCATTAATGTGAAACCGGCATCGGGCCGACTATTATTCCGATATTAAAGAGTTTTCATATATATAATTCTAAAATCTCTCTTTTAAAAAGATTAATAAAAAGTCTTATAATAAGTCTATATTTATATTCTATACTAATTATTATTTTATATTGATTCTGACAATTCTTTTTATTCATCTTTTTAGAATAAGCTATTAATTAGTTTTTGAGAACAATTTCAAAAAGCTTCAAAAACTTTAAAAACAGTCTTTTCGAAGATTTCATCAATTAGGTTATAATATACTTATGATATACTATTAATATACAATTATTAAGATAATTCCTATTTTATTTATAAAATTGAATTGAAAGAAAGCTAAGAATAAAAAATATCTTTATAGTATAAATTCCTTAGAATGTTTATAGGGTATTATTGTAATACACTTTTGATATCTTTTTGAAAAATAAATAAAAGTTAAAAAAGAATTGAAAAAAAGATTGAGAAAAAGAATCTTTTTTTTTAAGAAGTAAATCCTATTCTAGGCAAATATTTATAAGATATTTATAGTACTTTTTATTTTAAAAATCCTATTAAAATAAATAGAATCTTTGTATAATGTTATAGGCCTTTTATAAAAGAAAAAGTTTAGCTAATTATTCTATAAATAGTTGAATTTATTAATTGAAGTTAGTTGTAAATAGTTGATATTATATCAAATAGTTTATATATTAGTAAAAGACAAAATAATATTGTTAGAGTCGTTTCATTTTAATAGTAGATGTAAATAAGCTATATTCAAGATCTTTTGAATTTCAGGATTTCCAGGCTTCTCTTAGATTTCAAGGAATCTATGGAAAGCTAATGGAACTCTACATTTTCAGAATTTTCAGATTTCAGGCTATTCTCAGATTTCTCCGAATATCCCGGATTTCGAGAATTTCAGATTATTTTCAAAACCTTCAGATTCTTTCTCAGATTTTAGGAAATCTGTGGAATGCTAACAAAACCCCATCTTTTTCAAAGTTTTTAAATTATTTTTAAACTATTTTTAGGTTTTTTTAAACTTCAGGATTTTTCAGAATTTTAAATATTAATCTACCAACAAACTACTATAAATTCTAATTTTATAGATTTTATATGTTTTCGAAGGCTCAATAAAAAACTAATAAAGCTTCATATCTTTTAATTATTTATTAAAATTTCAGATTTTTCAAATATCTTCGGTATTTTTAGTATTTTTAGTATTTTCAATATTTTCAGGATTTCAAGCTATTTTCAGGTTTTTTAGTTTTATATATTTTTAAAAATAAAAACTAGAAAAAAGGGGAGGCAAAACTTTATCAAATATAAATTACTATTCTATTGAAAGCGAATCGAATTCTCTTTCGAAATTTCAAGATTTTCAAGATTTTTAAGATTTTAGGATTTCAAGGTTTTAAGATTTCAAGGTTTTAAGATTTCAAGGGTTTTAAGGTTTAAATTATAAATTAGATTAATTCTTAGTATTCTTATATTATAATATAGTTTTCGAAAAGAATTATAAAGGAATTAAATCTTATAAAATAAGAATATAAATATTACAGGACTAGCTTTTATTATAGGATTTAATAAGATTTTGAAAATATATCGATATAATGACAATTAATTATCAAATAGCTTTTAAAAGCTTTTAAAGAATGAATAGCTTTTAAGAAACAAATAGCTTTGAAGAATGAATAGCTTTAAAGAACAAATAGCTTTTAAGGAATGAATAGCTTTAAAGAACGAATAGCTTTTAAGGAATGAATAGCTTTAAAGAACAAATAGCTTTGAAAAACGAATAACTTTTAAAGAACAAATAGTTTTAAAAGCTTTCAAGAATAAAAGCTTAAAAAAAAGGGCTTTATTATAGGCATTAATATGAAACTGATATTGGGCCGATTATTATTCCGATATTAAAAAGTTTTTACATATATAGCTCTTAAACCTTTCTTTTGAGAAAATCAATGAAAAGTTTTATAATAGATCTAATAATATTAAGATATTATTACTTTTAGTAATATACACTCTACATTTAAAAGATTACTATCTCTCTAATCATAGTCAGTGGTATATCGTCTGCTGTATGAGGTAGTATTGAAATCGATATTTTTATAGTAATATTGTATATTGGTATAAAGTGTTATATACCCAAACCAATGTATTGTGAAGTGGAAAATCTAGCTTTTCTTTTTATTCACATAAAATAATTGTAAGCATATTGAAAGAATATACTTTACTATATATATTAATATATCTTTTATAAGATATTTCCTGAAAAAAACAGGGCTTTTTGAAAAGTTTTTATCCTTCATTTTTTTATATCCAAAAACCTTCTTTTTTGTAGTTGAAACCCCTCTATAAAACCCCTAAGTACTAAAAGACTTAGATTATCATAGGAATTTATAATTTAATCTTTTCTATTAATTATATTCAATATAATAAATCTATTATCAATAATATCAATATAAATAATTCTAATATAAGTACACTAGATTTCCTTTTTTGATATTAATAATAATATTTTCCCAACCTAGGTAAATATCAACTTAATGACTTCGAGAGGGGGTAGAAAGTAATATTCTACTTTAAACATAATAAAGATTAATGAGTTTTTCTAAGAAAATCTTTCCTTGATTTTTTCGTGTTTTCCAGAGATATAGTATCATACCGATGCCGGATCGATTTTCGAAACACCCTTGGCGACATCCGGCAGTAACATAAAAAGATTAAAACTAAGAATGATAATGATGATATCACGGGTTCACTAGCGTAGTAGATGCTTAGTCATCTTTGCCTAACTATTATTCCGAGGATTTTATTGGTGGTCAGCACCGGTGCTGACCACAAC